>BSQZ01000011.1:622500-830000 GCA_033239005.1 Lamellibrachia satsuma
TTTCCAACGTGGAAGCTGTACATAATATGTGGCTTCTAAGAGTGTACAGACAACTTAATAACAATTAGTTGGATGTACTTGTCTGAGAGACTGTGCTGTACATAGAGATCAAGGACAACGTGTTGGAAATAGTATGACTGGAAGATGCGCAGTTGTATCAGTAGACAGATGACACATGCTCCACCCCTGAATGCCGGATTCCAATCTTCATCAACATAACTAGGGTAGCACTCGCTTGATTCTGTACCATTGTCTGTAGATAAGGCGTAAAACGAATTACACAGTTGTATGATGTATGCTTCATCTCATATATGCATATCATGTACATCAAAACCCAACTAGTACAAGTATGGCCTATAAGTATTATGTAGCAAGTAGATAAAGAGTATGATCTATGCGGCAACGACAGTTTTTAATGCGTTCGTCAAGCCTTTATTTGCACCAGGGAAAATGTTTTGAACATTTGTGAAATGACTAAATGGGTAAGACATTGAAACTGTTGAAATTATTTTATTATTAAACGAATGGGTGGGATATCCACCCAAAATACCTTCCTGTTATGTTCTACGCAACACTTTTATAAATATTATGTCCAAATGCATGGTACCCAATCGGGCAAAACCCTGGGTCATTGTTGCAAAAATATCCACAGGAAGGAGCCGCCTTCAATTCTTGCTAAATTTCTAAACAGTTCTAATTGATAAAACATTCTTCGTGGATTAATTAGACCATCTTCAATAATTATAAACTTTTCAAAGGCATTTCCCGACGCATTTTGAACAATCCGATTTAATAACTGACTATATGCATACGTTTCATCAGTCAGTTCTAAAAGTGTTTCACACATGACTTACAATTGGCCGCTAACTTGATGCTTTCTGTGCAACGGGGCCGAAGATCAAACAACTGCACCAACACGCAGTGATCTGTGTGCCACTGCACGCCAACCAAGCACCCAAGTACCTGCCAGGTAAATGAAGCAGCTTAAATCAGCTTACCTAGGTATGCTGGAGTTGGTCGGGTCTTTAAACATACCTGGTAGATCGGTTGCGCTGGTGCGTTACTGGTAGTGTTGTTAGGCCAATCTGCTAGTATTTCATTCATTTGCTAAAAGTTGCATATTTCTGGAAGCGTTTGTTTTGTATGCAAGTTATATCTACGGTGTACATGTTACTTGTAAATTTTGTCACTCACGTCCTTAAGACAATCAATGTACATAACGAAGTACACATACGCCAGTAAGACACACCACCTGTGAACAGCCAAACAAATAATGACAAATATCATGTTTCTACTCAGATCAAGACGTAGCATTTTGAGATTTTACCCAACATTGGATTTTGACAGTATTAAAAGCACGATATACAGTTGGTACCTTCTGAAGATGATCCATAGCTATTCATCTGTCTATCTGGTGTTTGTCATCAACTATAATAATCCCGTTATTAATTAGTATCAGAATCATATATTGGCAAAATGTGATCTTAACCAATAATACCTGTCAATGCAGTCACCACCACCTCCCGTTTTCTAACTTCCTATTTGCAATTGTGATTTAATCTCACCAGAAAAGAAAACAATGCTTAACAACCGACATATTATAATATTACTCCCGGTTTCCCAAACAATATATTCATTTGAATTGATTCGGATAAATACATCTTCACAGTCACGTGAATAAATATGATAAAAATATGAATAATACAATGGCAGTATTAATTGTGAGTGATAAGCGCTGCCGTCACCCGAGGTGGAGGCTGCGCTTAACAGTCCGAAGCATTACGGAGTATTTCCATTGGGATCCATTGCCCCCTACTGTCTGAATGTTCGTTCTACGTCGGTACTTACAAGTTGTGTAGCCGACGTGGTGAACGAATCATATAGTAGGGACCGATCCATAACCATACAAAACAGGCGACATAGAGAAAAACGTTAAAGATGGTCACTTCAGACGTTCCCATTAGAAATAAGAGAATCATGCTCATCCAGAAAATGTCCTTGAATATAAAAACCTTCACGATGTCAAGGTATGTTCTGTAGGAAGAGAGTGAAACATTGACCGTGTGAATTAATTCGCCCAGTTGTGTTGCAGAAGACTTTAAATGGTTTCACATAATGTCACTATGAGTAGCAGTGTTGACTTTTCGTTGGGTTTAGTTTGCAACGTCAAAGAATCATATTCCAACCCAGTACAACTGTGTTGGTTTACCGATGTTTGTACAACATCAGCTTGACGTACTGCTACCATTGCATTTATTTATTTATATTGTCATCGGACTGTTGCTAGGAAACAAATTGTTCTTGAAATGCACTTGTCCGCCAAAAAATGCACTTCTCCCAGTAATTGGCGAGGGGAAACGAAATTAAGTTTTAGGAAAAAACCCAACAAGAAATGACTGCATTGTAAAGACAAACAAATACAATATTCCTGCTGTTCGGGTACAAGAACAGACCAGTATATAATCACAAATACTTTCCGGGCCATTAATGATGCTTTTCAACACGTAAAAATATTAAAAGTAGACATGTCGCAAGATGTGTACCTATACGTGTCTGACATTTGTGCGTATAGTTTATAAAAGATCGGAGTTTCAAGAAAACCTTTTTGTCGAACATTTGCAAGGCGATTTCGATTTATACAGTCTTTGATTCGAAAAAAGAGATAACGTTCATTAAGTTGGCGGACAATAATGAAGTAACGATTTTCTTCTATTTACAACTATTGAGATTTGCATATTCAACATTTCGAGACGAGGGTGTAGTCGTAGGGGTAGATGGCCTGCTTGCTATGCCAAGTGGCAAGCAGAAAAAGGACTAGTCGTCCCAAAAAATCAGTTCCCGATGAAGGTAACCGAAACGTTAAGTAAGTGCATCTCAAAAGTTGTGATTATAAAAACATCGTTACTTCATTTGGCACATGGCAATTAGAGTAATTGTTGTTTGTGACACTAACATGTGGTAACAAATGAATTGCTTACACATGACGCAATACAAAATCTCTAACAGGGTTAGGGGAAACAAAGAAGAAAGGACCAGGCTGTAGAATAATGCGGTCGTTGTTTCCCCCTCCGTACTGCTGCATCAGCTCGTCGTCTCGTTCTATCCGGAAGACGTACCTCTGCTGGCACACAAACAGTAGGTGGATAAAGTCGACTGAAACAAACAGACTAAATGTCAACAACAAACTATTTGGAACACTATCACTGCGGACACACCAACCAATTGGACGAAAGTGATAGAAACACAGGGACTACAGAATCAGCATAACAGTCTACCCGAAACACACACCAATCATAGTAGATACACAATGTTTTGTAGTTGATGGAAATACCGAATAAATAGAGACAGCATAATGCTCTCTCTGGAAAATAAACCAGTTATGGTACACGAATCTACTTCTATGTTGCGGTATATAAACAACAAGTGAACGTAATTGTTGGAAATACAAAGACAACCGTCAGCAACACATTCCATCTAGAATATATACCAATGCTAGTATAAAAAACAAGTGGACGTTGTTTCTGGAAACGCAGAAACTACAAAATAAGCATCACATTCTACATGCAAGACTTCATACCAATCATGGTAGAGAAAGAACAAGTGGATGCCATTGATAGAAACATTGATACTAATGAGTCAGCAGCATGCATTATTTGGAAGACATACCAATCATGGTGGACAAAGAAGTGGCGATAGTTGGTGGAAACATAGACACTACAGAGAAAACAAAACATCATATATTTGAAAGATATACCAATCGCGGTAGACTCTACAAATGCAACAACTGAACGCAGTTGATGGAATCGTCGACATCAATCATATTATGGTTGGAAGACATACCAGTAGACAAAGGACAAGTAGAACAGTCATAATTACGCATTATTACACAATGTGTCAACAAGGCCAATAAAAATCTGTGTCTGTATCATTACAGCCATGTGACGTACATATGAGGACAAAACGATTCTTTATCACAGCAACTGATGCAACCATTTGCCAGTCATGTGGGATCAATGTGCCGGCATCCACCGTCTTACCTGAAAGTGACAAAGTACAGTCAGCATAACTCCCTTGGTTTTATTGATGCTTCAGATGTGGAATATCTAATACATGATTTGAAGTTAAATTGAGGAGTTTTATTTGATTCATGCATGCACCAAGACAACATTTACATATTTACTTAGTATGCTTAGCTGCTACATTTTATAGACAACATATTCCAAGAAAAGTAACTGTTAGTAATGTTTAACAGAATCATGCTTAACAATGGGATGAATCTAACACATCCAGTCTTAATGTAGTGACATGATCTGATAACCGAATTAACAACTGAGATAAATTCATGACTTACTGTCGCAGAGGAACGGAATACCAAGAAGAACAGTATACTGAACAACGATGAGCAGACCAAGGACACATATGTACAACGGCCAGATGAAAGCACAACGCCGCCGATTCAAGCACAACAGCATGGCGAGGAGGAACCCGTATAGAAGAGAATAGGCATCCATACGATACAATATGTTAACAACCATGAGTGAATGGCAAAGCTAAAACATGGACATGGGAAACAATTTAGAAACAGCAAGAGAGCAAGATATAATGAGCGGGGTGTGTGCGTGCGTGCGTGCGTGCGTGCGTGCGTGCGTACATGTGTCTGGAACCATAGCAGTTTTTCGTTGTACCTTTTATCAATAAAAGTAGTTTACCTCTATTCCAAATTTATAGAAACCATAGTTGATAAGGTACTTGAGGCAGTCTCCAAGGCCATTGTCTGCGTCCCCTCTTCTCGTACTGGGGTATACAATGCCGTATGGAATTTGAGGACAATCTGCCTGGACAGTGTAGCGTCGTTCACACAATCGTACGATTGATTCAAACACCAACACAAAGAGAATGACGAGGTCTGCCTGCAAATGGTCAAGTCACATATTAATCGGGTATTTAATGACGATAATATAAAAAGCAACGTACTGAAATTTGTGGATGACCCAAACGTTTTTAGAAAGGTTCATACTTATGGTGATAAACAACATTTACAAAACGACCTAGACAAAGTAGTTAAATGGTCTGAAAAATGGCAGATGTTATTACATTTTGGGAGTTGTAAATGCCTACACAGAGGATGCGGGAACTTGGATGTAAGCTACACAATGGGAGATACTGTTACTACCGTAAAAGTAAAGGACATAGGAGTAACAAGAAGTGTTGATATGATAGTTTCAGAGCAGTGTGGTATTCAGCTTCAAAGGGTAATCAAATTCTTGCTTTGATTAGGAAAAATATATAATATAAGGAAATATACCTGATTATGCATCTGCATAAAGCAATAGTTAGGCCTCATTTAGAATACCAATTGTATACAACCTTGGAGACCATATCGTACGAAGGACATATATAAGCTTAAACGAATACTGATGAGAGCAACTAAAATGATTCCAGAACTGAGAAACCTTAGCTATGAAGAACGCCTACGAGATTGTGGTTTAATAGCTCTAGAGACAAGAAGGTTAAGAGGAGATCACATTGAAGTTTCACATACATTGAATGGATATGGAAATATTAATATATATGTTTTTCTCACTCAATAAACAATTAGTAGAACTAGCTGACAAGTCAACTTTAGTAAAGGAACAGTGTAGATTGGATATCAGGACGTACTTGCTGTCACAGAGGACACTAAACGAATAGAACAAGTTATCCACATATTGTATGAATGCTAGCAGCGCGAATATGGTTAAAAACAAGGTTGCGACATATATCAGGGGGCGGGTTAAACATAGATGAAACTGTCGATAAGCCAATGGCAACTTGTCTTGAATGGTAATCTTTTTAATTTTTTATGCATCTATTCTGTCGACGTCTCTGTATAAGGCATATGCTAACATAATTGAATTATTCAAGGTAACCGTTTCCGACAACGAACATAAGTAAGTTGTTGACGTTGTTTAGCATACGTTTGAAATTCTGTGAAAGTATTGGCAGTGTTGTTAATAGTATTAAATCTGGTTAAAAATTATGTAATACGTTATCTGTGAACATTGCACAAAGCTTAACAAAACGAATGCTGCAATGTGTTTCGATGAAATCCATCATTCGCTGAGTAGGATTTGTGTACTTACAAGAAGGTAGTTTGTCAGGTTCTTTGTTTTGCTGAAACCAATGTAGTCTGCGAAGTTGTTATTTGGATGACCACCAGTAGTATTACGTTTGGGAAACAAATGCTGTAAGCAGGGCAGCATAGTAAGTCAGCTAATATCTGGTATCAATATTAAAAATAACATACATAACTTATATTTCTGGCATTACAAGTTTTTATACAATATTTAATTGAGAGGTATGTGTTATATTCACACAAACGCAGCACTGCCAACATGGAGGGCATGACAACTTACAAGTAAAATTTACGGCGGTCGTCTTAGACCAAATACATGCCGGGGTCCAATTAAAGTTCATGAGACAGTGAGCTTATCTTGTCGTGAGACGGCGAGTTTAAATTGTGCCGTCTGGGTAATGTATAGCATGACGCTTTAATTAATCACACGCTGCCTGTATGTGTATATAACAAGCAACACTTCTGTCACATAAGGTATTCTGACGAACATGCATAGTCGCAGTTTTCGCAGTATTAATAAAATAATTCATCTCACTCTGCCTGTCTGCCTGCCTGTCTGTGTCGGTATGTCTTTGTATGCCTGTCAGTCTCTGTGCCTGTATTTGTATGTCTGTCTTCGCTAGATGTATTGCTGGACTTTAGTTAGATTCATCACATACTTTCACACTGGAGAGATTGCAATTATAGCACTTACATAGCACTGCATGTGGGTATCATAAATCACACTGATTTGGTAGATGGTCTTTGTGAACACTAGCAGGGCAGCCCAACAGGCGCATATGTTTGATACTATTCTACTAAGCTTGTGGAAAGGCAGATCAACCACCACCAGCAGAATGACAAAAGCAAAATGACATGCAGACATCTGAAATAAAAATCACTGGCTGTGATATTAAAGAGACTCGTAGCTTACACATTTGCAAGTCAAGTCAATGAACCAAGTCATGAATTTCGAGTCACTTTCAAGTCACGTCAAAGTCAAATCGAAATCAAACAAACCATGATGCATCGATCAATTTATTAACGATTTTATTGATTAAGATCAGTATTAATACGAATAATCGTTTCTGTTGTCAACACTTTTGTCTTCTTTGCATTAATTATGATGCCAATGGAGCTAGCTTGTTGTTCCAGGTTGTTTGTTTTCCTATATTCTCGGTCTCGAGTGTGATATGGCAAGACGAAGTAATCTGCATAGATTAATTCTTCGAATGAAGATACAATACATGTATGCTGTTGGTGGTCACAGTCTTCATTGGCGATGGCCACGGTAAAGAGAAAAGCTGATATGACACGTCCGTGTTGGACGCCTGGTTTCACAGTGAATTTGATGGAGCTTCCGAAACTAGAGAAGTTCCTGTAGAAGATCTGGATGAGTGTCATCAGTTTCTCCAGGATTCCTAAGTGCCGCGGAATTTTTTCAAAAGCTCTCCGTGTGACGCTTTCAAAGGATTTCTAAAAATCTACCACGTTGTTATAAATTGTTCCTTGTCATTCGCTGCATTGTTCTAGCATGTTCCGCAAAGTGAAAGAGGAAGTGTGCGGAAAAAGGTCATCCGCGTCATTTGTATGATATTATTTTTGAGATTTTTTTATTTGGTATTGAGAGTAGGGTAATTCCCCTCCAATTGCTACAGTCTACTAGATTCCCTTTCTTTGGTTATGTGATTATGCTACCATATGGCCAAAAAGAAGGGGTGTGTGATGTCGACTGCCGTTGGTGGATCAGTTTTGAAATCGTCTGCGCACAATGACGCACATAATAACGCTGATGGTTGTGCTCGCAAACTTTCAAAGGACAGAAAGACGGCACCGACATCGGAGGAAATATGCACTTTGATAGAGGTTACGCTGATGACATAGGAATGCCAACGACCACTACAAACATGAACAGCTTGCAGAAAGTGTGCTAAGATTTGGCCTTGCATCAATATCTCAAACATAAATATACTGCTCATAGGAAAACTCGATCTCATGAAAAAGAGGAGAAGTACAAAGAAGAGTGGACGGAGCTGGGGTGGAATGAACTGAACATGAAATATTGGGTAGAGTGGACAAACGTGTGCAATGATGGACGTATTCGGAGCGGAGATAACGTTAAGAGAACGAGAAATATGGAGCGGAGATAACGTTAAGAGAACGAGAAATATGCACGGAGAGCTGGACACATGAAGCTGTTTATGCCCCATTTCCCGAGTCCAGGAAACAACGTTTCTTTTTTGGAATATCAGCATCATCAAGGCTTGAGTCGAATTTAAGTCGAGTCATTGCTTAGCAAATCCAAGTAAAGTCACAAGTCGTTAAACTGAGCAACTCGATTCAGTCCCTACGACTCACGATCTACGATTAAACAAGTATGCTCCATACTACTAGTCGATGGAATGAACAGAATTATTTATTTCCATAGATTAATACTGACCTCATTGACGCTGCACACAAATATGACCACCATAGCAATTTTATGCAGATGGACCTCGATGATTCGCCAAATGACATTACCATGAATAATCTTCCACATATGCAACTTATGCACACACATATACAATAGGCTCACTATCTTGTATTCGCTGCTCTCTGTCAAACAAATACAGCACATATCACCCAGTAATGTCTCACAAACAAATTCTTTGAACATTTCAAGTTGTACAAAACAACTAGCTACACGGTAGGGAATAATGCTACATAAACCATTCTTGCATTTACAGTCAGAGTCAAAATGAAAGCAATACATAGTTTGACTTCAGTATGTGCAAATGTATTTTTATGGAATGTTAAGGTGCTAAGTGTACTTAGATGAGCTAATATAAGATAAGCTTGCTAGTGTGGTTATTCCAACGACAGCAATCGATAATAGTTAGTACGGATTTCTTAGATATATTATTATGTTTACACACGCACGCACGCACGCACGCACGCACGCACGCACGCACGCACGCACGCACACACACACACTTTGCAGATGGATTTAACACGGCATATTGTTATGTATTAATGTATGTATGTATATATATATATATATATATATATATATATATATATATATATATATATATATATATATATATATATATATATATATATATATATATATATATATATATATATATATATATTTGTTGTCTACAATTCGGTAAGCAACCAATTCACGAAGGCAGCTCAGTGATCACACAACGACACTGTGGCAGTGTGAAGATGACCGTCATCAATACTAACAAATAATTCATGTGCGTGTGATAATTTTTTGAATACGTACCAATGAGTCAATAGAAAACAGCACGTGTGATTATATATATATATATATATATATATATATATATATATATATATATATATATATATATATATATATATATATAATCAAATGTGCTGTTTTCTGTTGACTTATTGGTACGTATGCAAAAAATTATCACAAGCACATGAATTATTTGTAAGTATTGATGACGGACATATTCACACTGCCACTGTGTCGTTGTGTCTGTATTACCAAAGTCATCATCGAGCTCCCTTCGTGAATTGGCGTGCTTACCGAAATGTAGACAACAAACTATTACATGCAAATAGTCAAACGTTAGGTTATGTGGTTTGGTATGCACAGGCATGTCACTGATGAATTCCAAAATAAGTGAATTTTTTATAGAGCAAGCTGCCTAAGGGGTCTCCGTATTTGTGTTGCATAAACAATGCTTTCTGGTGCATTCTGGGAATCAAATTCTTCAATTTGTTAACCTATGAATAATAACAAGTATTGGTGAAAACTTGTAAAAACTGTTTACACAGCGTACTGTTGTCTCATCAAGCGCCATAGGTGGATTTATTGTGTATTGGAGTCCGCTGCACTTCGCTTAGTTTATGTAGCTAAGGAAAGACAATTACCGTGGTTGGTAAATGGCAGTGTCCTTTAATTTGCATTGCAGTAAACGGTTGTATCCCGACAGTGGACACTGCCGGCGACTCAACTGGATAGCCAAGACAATTCCCCTTACATAGCGTAGCGCAGTAAAACTTAAAATGATTAGCTAGTCAAAAAATAACCTTAAGTCATTATACACGCACGCACGCACGCACGCACGCACGCACGCACGCACACACACACACACACACACGCACACGCACAAACACACGCACACGCACACATATACATGTAATCAAAATATATCGCAATAATGAAATTACACAGCACAGATAATTTGTGCAGAATATCGTGGTGCGAACGCTTGTTGAAGAAGTTCCGCGCATGTGTACTTGATTGTATGACTTGTGTTCAACCACCGCTTGGCAACCGCGATGACCACAAGTGGCGTAACGGGAGATTTCGTTGTATAGCCATAGCCATGCTCAATTCCACTTTGTTGCTCTTTTCTGGTGATAATACTGGCCATTTCATCACGAACATTTTAAATCTGGTTCTGAATTCTTCGGTAGAGGCGCCCTGCGTACAACGCCATTCATGAAACATAAAGGTGGCGCCACACGGTGGAAAAATAATGAACGCAGTTGATTGGATAACTATTTTGCGACCTACCAATCGTGCGGCGCTACACAAAACTATCTGTGACTTGACCTCCGTTATAGCCTCGATTACTCGAAATATGGCGCCACAGCTTAGCGAGTTCACGAATGCGAGCAATAGTCGGGTTAAGCGATACTATAGTTACCAATCGCAAAAGCACGGCGTATCCTATCCCCACCCCTCTCAAGAAAAAACTCAACGGATTTACACGATTCACACAAGTGACCAATTTTGAGTGCGGATGCGTGAATATTCACGGATCCGTGAATGAATGACATGCCTGTATGCATGTAAAACGTTGTACACAAAATATGTTTACTTTTTTGAATGAGCACGTTGTCAAGGTTTCCCATCTCTGTGTCAGTCGTGGTTGTTGACCCTGAGTTCCCGGCTGGATGTATAATACCAACTGGCCCGCGCAGAATCTCTTCTAATCGGCGTACAATTGGCTGCATATCATGGTCGTTGCTGCATTCAGCAGAATCCTTTATTTCATACACATACTTTTAACTCACCGATGATGTTAAGACGCACCGAACAGCTATATGTTCACGCATGTAGCTGTTGCATGCTGGACAATGACTGTTTTCACAAAAAAAACTGTTTTGGACAGAATTGTACAGATAAATAACAAAAAATCATGATGCTATGATGAAGACATCGAGACTACTAGAGAATAGGTCATACAGTTGAGTGAATAAACATTGACCCACCGGTTGTTATGGAACAGTGTCTTTTCAAGAAGGTCCTTGTGCAAATAATGAACATGGATGTAGCAAAGCATCACCAGGAAAACTGGCACGCCCAATTCAATAAACAACTCGCTCGTGTTGTATTTCTGCAGCCCTATGTCTGCCAAGCTTCAAACATAATACATTTGTGATAAGACATAGACCGTAGACTAAACTTAATATATACATAATAATCTATAATGAATATGTGACGTAATTCAGAAATTCTTACTGTAATCCGTTTGAGTTAGATCAAATCAGAAAAACAATTATAGCATAGTAATCGCATTTAATACCGTGCCAGTTAAAACTCCGTCGTCAACTGATTTAAGCCGATTTTTCGCGAAATGGTTCTGAAGCGAAACGATTGACAAAATCGAATTGCAGAGGCAACTATAACTATAGCCCTTACTAGAACTTACATAGCAGGTGTCATTCCTGGTATTGTGTACCAAGAAATTCCCGAGAACTGGAAAATGTATTTCGCAAGAAGCAGTAGTATCGAATAAATAATGAGCGTCCACCAGAAGGAGTAGCCGATGAAATACCAGAACATAAAAGATAGCTGCAAAAAGAGCATCCCACTCAGTGTTGTAGGAATTAATCCTGTCTTCATCAGTTCATCATTGAAGCATTGCTTCAATAGTTCAACTGTTTTCTGAACACAGGTTATCTTTGGAACAATACCATGTCGTGGGAGTCTGCTGCATCAACGATAGCAGCTGAAACATTTTCATGACTTAAATACCAATAATGAATCGTTCTGACCAAACAGGATACTGCATTATCAATAACTATTTTGATTCGATTAACGTCTCCCAGAAGATGACACTTCATCAACGATGACAATGTTCCGGACCTGCCCCTTAGTATACATATTTACAATCATCTTCTCAATTATTTCACATACATCCACTAATACCAAAACATATAAATGACAATGTATTTTTAAGCTGCAGGTTTAGGGGCGTAAACATAATTGTATATAGTGCTTTTGGAACTAAAATTACTTTTAATATTATGCAAGGCCTCTAGTTCAATCTCTGATCATACCTGAAAGCTGATGGTGTAGCCAAGGAAGAAGAACAAATATACAATCCGATAGATGGACACTGGTGTTTCTATGGCATTTATCAATACCACAATCATGCACATGTAAATCCAATATTTGCAAGCGAAGTTCCACAGATGTCGTACTGCAAGACAACGATAGAAATATTATAAATGTGTAGGCAAAAAACAGAAAGTGAGACATTTGTCTAGCATAGGCCAACGGCAATTCTGATAACAGTCCTTAACGCTTCAATCTTGGTAGACATAATTCCAACAATTATTTGACTTCCTTGTAATATTTCTAGACATGCAGAAACGTCTGGTGTGCAGAAACACATCATTTCAATGCAATATCTTCTCCTATAAAAGAACAACAATGACTTGGGGTAATTTCACTCTCAACAAACTCAATTGGTGCCTAAATAAATAAATAAACTTCAATTGTTAGCTGCTTGTTGCAAGCACCCAGATACTCTATTTTAACCATATACATCTCGCGATACATCAGCGCTACTGTAATAAGAAATTTCTTTTCGCATTGCAGTCTGTTGCAACATGTACATACTTTTATTAAGCTGACTCAACGAAAAGAACACACCTTCGTTGACTTGCCCTGCAATACGAATATACCAGTTTTAATTACTGTTATCACCTTTCATTACATCGTTTGTATTCGCTAAAGAGGTGGTTCAACTTTGGTAAGTCACAATGTCAAGGTGCAAAAGCATGCGTCTATCTGTTGGGTATGTCAGGAGAGAGAAGGGTTGCTTAATGGTATCAGATAATTAGAGATAACAATTAGAGAGGAAAAGAACGATACAAGTAGCCAGGTGGTATAAGAGTGCCGAGCGATAATGAGTCAGGCAAGGCTACAAATCGTACGTCATATCACAAAGTGCCTTTGCGAATTCAGATGGAAAGAAAATGTGTATGAAGTGAAAGGAAAGCAACCTAGAGAAAGGGAAAGCGAAACAACAATAACAGAATTGGTTAAACGTTTGGGATTTGTGGGACACAGTTGATGATGATCATAGCAGACACTAGAACGTAGTAGATGTAGTATTAGCAATAGTGGTAGTATGTGTAGTTGTAGTAGCGGCAGTAGCAGTCAATAGCAACATGTGTAGTAGTATCAGTAGAAGAACAGTGACAGCAGTAAGCCGTAGCAGCTGCAGTGACAGTAGTAGCAGAATCAGTAACAGTTGCAACAATAACGGTAGCAGTTGCAATAGTAAGATAGTGCAGTATATCAGATTGTTTGCAAGGATAAAAGTGACAGTGAATACTGGAGTGCTTCAGAAATGTGAGAAAATTAAGTAGTAATGGTTAAACGCTAGTCCATTATTGTGCGGACGGAACTGACACCATTATTTGTAAATACAGGCAGTTAAGGCTATTTTATAATAAAGCATACACAAAACAATTCTACACTTGGATAGTTGGCATATCATATCGTTCAACGTTGTGTGTTATGGTGTGTTGCTTGGCATAGTTTGACGTTCAGGTATGCAGCAAGCAAGCCATCTTACAAGACACCACAATAGCTTAATACTATTATTAATCCCGTGCATCAGAATACCTTCAACTGTGCCTCTCTGTTGGGACTCGAAAGCTGGAAATTGCATACTACTTGTTCTCCTTTCTTTGTCTGCTCTTGTGTTTTTACCCCAGTAAGTTATCCAGAATACGACTGTGAAGATAGCCTGTAAACCGTATAAAGTAAAGGTAGACCTGTTTATTCCATCACCAACTCGACTTCAGCCATGCTGCAAGTATTGTGCGAAGTATATTTGTCTACATGTATCCGCCATTGGCTATATCCAAGAAGTAATCAGCTGCGTGAAATGAACCCCAAGCTTCGAAACAGCAGCAGTAGGATTTGAACTTCGATCATCGCGATTGGGAGTACGACGTTCTTACTACTATGCACTGCGCCACGCACAACATACATTTATAATGGATAATAACAAGTACTCTAACAAACATATTATATCAAGTGTTGTTTGATAATAATGATACGTCGAATAGTAGCAATGATACAATTATTATATATCGCACCACCCACCCAAAACAATGGTTCTGGGGCCTATGCAATGGTGCCTGCATAAAGTATACGTTGTAAAGTCATAAACGTATACATAAAGAAATTGTATTGTTACCAATAAACACAATACAATGCTGTGTTTATATAAATAGCTAAAGTAACTAAGCACACAAATGAAACACTAATTAATTATTATGATAATATTAAGAAATAGCAATAGTATATAAAATATTTTAGTCTAGTCTACTCTTAACATAATTCTTGAAAAGGGGTGTCTTGACCCACATTCAACTGACAGCGTGTCGGCTAATAAGGATATATAAATGTCAATATGTATAGCGATACGAAGACAGTAATTCTGCATATGTTGTAGTCTGGTGTTGGCAATCCACTGATGATGCTACTGCAATAGTCAATTTGCTAGATGATCAGGGCATGCAAAAGTTGTTCCGCACGTTCATGGTATGATTAGCGACGAATGCATCTAATAGTAAGTGAGTAATTGATTAGATCCAAAATGTACACGCAATAAATAATGTATCATATAATTCTACGTAATAAGATATTACTGTATACAGAGAAGATCATGGAGACTCGCACAAAAACTTATTAAAAGTCGCTACCCTAGGAGCTACCCGTCGTATTCTGTTATTTTAGTTTCTGAGGAAAGCAAAGAATATAGATATAAAGTTACACAGAACACGAGTACATATTCTTACCTCTATTGCCAGATTCAGACAGGGATATTTAGATTTGGTTAAACCATGTTCTTCCATATTATATCCATACGTTTTTTCCGTTGGTAGTTCTTCTTCATTCAGCTGAAGGCTGTATATATATTGTACGCACATGATACAGATGGCATAGACAAGTATGAACGGTGACAGTTGTAGGACGGTGTGATGCTTGCGTGGTAACACCAGTGTAATGCACGCGACCAGGAGGAACACGAGCGTCATCCAGTTGTGGAATACAACACTCCAAACCTATATGGCAAAAACACGATAATACATTGACTGTTGGAAACACACCAGATTTGATAATTAACTTCAAACTTGTAGTATACCGTTTTTTTCTGAGTTTGTGCACGTGCATGAGTGCGTGCCTAAGACTTGGCACGAACGTTTTACTTGAGCGCTTTGCTCCTTTAAACATCAATATCAATTCACAATTGACAAGGTAAAATTGAAGATCATTATCACAGGTTCTTTCTAAGAAGTAAAACAATTACCATAAGTGCGGCGAGAGTGCAAACATAACTTTGGCGTGAAAGGAACAGCATAATGATTGCTACTGTGTTAGGCGTGTCTCGCCCTTCTCTCCTACGGGCTTGTGTGGACAGGTTCTGCCTTATACTAACAATTTCTTCTTGAGTTGTACGCGTGGTTTTTGTCAGCTGAAATATATACGATATAATTGCCTCAACAAAATGCAATATTAGCAAGATCACACAATGAGTTATATAATGTTGTACACTCATTTGATTATCTTTATTATCGAAAATATCATAACTAAAAACTCACTTAATTCGTTCACACTACCTGCCTTGATGACACTGATTTGTATTCTATTGTGTTCGGTTTGAAATCGTATTTTTACACACTAATTTATTGTTTTATAATGATTTATCTTAGATTATTTATTTATTTTTACTTACTTATTTCTCTTAGATTACTTATTTATTTACCTTAGACTATTAATTTGATTTTATCTTATGTATTTAATTAGTCTATATTTTAGATTTGGTCAACACGTCATAGTAATGTGTTCTTATTTATCTTAGCTTATTTACTTTTTTATCTTAGCTTATTTATTGTTATCTTACCTTATGTATTTAGTGAATTTATATTTTAGATTTAGTCAACACATCATATTAATGTGAAGCGCTTTGATTGGTATTTAGTTAGCTAAAAAGCGCTATATTAAGAAACGGAATTATTGTTATTATTATAACTACAACATTATGTTTATTTAATAATTATTATTATGATTATTTATATCAAATAACATGTATATTTGATACTTTAAAATGTCATCTTACAATAAAGTAATTAACACAATTTGAAATTAACTAAATCTATAAAAAGAAGAATATTAGTTCATTACCAGTTGCTGATGCTAAATTTCAGGAGGCTAAATCTGACTATTTAGGACCGTTAGTTGTAACTCCAGAAATGGTAGCTAAGAAAATAAAGGCAATGAAGGATAATAAATCACCGGTAGTGGATGGGATTCCTCCAAAATTACTAACAGTAGAACAAATCAGTATACCACTTGAAGAGTATTCACCTTGTCATTAAAAGAGGGAGTTTTTCCGTTTGAATGGAAAGAAGCAAACATCATACCATTATTTAAAAAGGGTTCGATAATTACAGACCAGTGAGTTTAACGTGAGTGATTTGTAAATGATTAGAAAGATGATTAAAGACCATATGGTGGAGTTCCTCGTTAAGCACACATTATTAAATTCATCTCAACATGGATTCCTTAAAGCGAGGTCATGCTTAACAAATATGTTATGTTTTTTGGAAGAAATCACTAAGTGGATAGACGTGGGATCGCCAGTAGATATTATCTACTTAGATTTTCAGAAAGCTTTTGACAAATTGCCACATCAAAGATTACTACTTAAATTAAAAGCCCATGGTATCGGGGATAGCATAACTGACAGGATAGAACAATGGCTGACTGACAGAAGACAACGAGTTGTAGCAGATGTAGAAGTTTCAAATTGGAAATCGGTTTTGAGTGGGGCACCTCAAGGACCAGTATTAGGACCTGTATTATTCTTAGATATTATCTACTTAGATTTTCAGAAAACTTTTGACAAAGTGCCACGTCAATGATCACTACTTAAATTAAAAGCCCATGGTATCGGGGATAGCATAACTGACAGGATAGAACAATAGCTGACTGACAGAAGACAACGAGTTGTAGTAGATGGAGAAGTTTCAAATTGGAAATCGGTTTTGAGTGGGGTACCTCAAGGATCAGCATTAGGACATATATTATTCTTAATATATATCAACGACTTGGACGACAGTATAAAAAGTAACCTATTGAAATTTGCGGCTGACACAAAACTGTTTAGAAAGGTTAATACTGATGGTGATAAACAGCATTTACAAAACGATCTAGACAGATTAGTGAAATTGTCTGAGAAATGGCAGGTGTTGTTCAATTTTGGGAAATGTAAATGCCTACATACAGGACACGGGAACTTGTAATGTAAACTATAAAATAGGAGATACTGTTCAGTGTACTACTGTAAAAGAAAAGGATTTATGAGTTACAATAAGCGCTGATGTGAAGGTTTCAGAGCAGTGTGGTACTGCAGCTTCAAAGGGTAATCAAATTCTTGGATTGATTAGAAGAAACATAATATGCAAGGGAAAAAGTTAATTATACCTCTTTATAAAGCAATAGTTAGACCTCATTTAAAATACTGTATACAAGCATGGAGACCATATCGTAAGAAGGATATAGATACGCTTGAACGCATACAAAGGAGAGCAACTAAAATGATTCCAGAACTGAGAGACCTTAGTTATGAAGAACGCCTGAAAGAATGTGGTTTAACAATTCTAGACACAAGGAGGTTAAGAGGAGATCAGATTGAAGTTTTTAAGATATTGAGTGGGTATGAAAATATTGATAGAAATATGTTTTTCTCACTCAAGAAACATAACAGAACTAGAGGACATGAGGCAAAATTAGTAAAGGATCAATGTAGATTGGACATCAGGAAGCACTCGTTCTCACACAGGACAATAAATGAATGGAACAAATTGCCTACAGATTGTGTATCAGCTAGCAGCGTGAATATGTTTAAAAACAAGGTTGACACATATCTCAGGAGAGCGGGTTATAAATAGATGAACATTGTTGGACTCTCGATAAGCCAATGGCTTCCTTGTCCACTTGCCATCTGGGCCTATGGCTTGGATGGCAATTTTTTTAATCTTGTTAGTAATTCAGCAACATCTGTCAACTGTGATAGAATTCTGCTATCTGTGCTGCTTATACTAGACATAATTGCAGAAGAAGGAGGTCTAACTAGTACATGAAAAGTAAACAATTGAACATTATAGCTAAGACACTAGGGATCCAAAAACATGCCCACAAATTGCAGCCAGTACACATAGCATTTGACTTCATATGTTGTTCGTGGATATGTTGAATATTTCTGGCTAGGGTATACAAAAACTATGTTCAGTGATTACATAGATCCTCCCATCAAAGTTGGGAGGGTTCCTCCTTCCTGCATGCCGTTCCAAACAGGCATATGTCAAAACCTGCCACTGGTTAATTTAATATTAAAAGTTAGCTTAAGCTTTTCAAGATAATGCAACAACGATAACATATTCGAATCACACTATATTTTCTTTTTTACTGATACATATTTAAATCCTAAATAACTTATTGGTGTGTTGCGTAACAATGTTTGTTTTCTTAGTACGAGTGTTGTTCGTATTCGTTTACATGCACTCCAATTAGCTGGTTCTCTGCGCATGTGTCAAATCGAACATTATACAGTTTTTAACAACTGGTTTACAGCATCAGCTTTCTCAAGTCGATGCGGTTTCAATGTGGACTAGTCTAAAATTAGTGTTTATATGGGTGGTTCTATTTATTAGGGAGCCAATGTGTGATATTTGTACTCAAAGTTTAAAATGCTTTAATTTTTAAAACTAAGTCATCAACTATTGCTTAAACATGTTAAATTTATGAAATTGATAAAATTGTTCTGAACAAATGCCATACATCTGAGCAGAAAGAGCCTCAGCAGGCATGCATACAGCACAGTTCTGCGTGTAAAGGGGAAACCAAACTTGAAAAGTGTTTTTTTTCAGGGGTGGTAAAAAAAATTATTTCTATCAATGTGGCCACACATTTGGTACAACACAATGACTACTTTACAACTAACATTGCTTGAAAACGGTCTCGTGTGACTAAACTATAATTTGGGGTCTGCTTTGTCTGCCGGTTTGACGGAATATGGTCAACTTTTAGTAATTATGGAAATAAAAACCGATTAAAAGTAAACATTTGAATTTTAAGTGAGTAAAAGTTATTGTAACTTGAGACATAGGATCTACTGAAACATTGTTCAAAGCATTAAACTAATTATATCAATGAAATTTCCTAAAATTTAAGGACAAAGCAGAGGTTCCTCTTGTAAAGGGGACTCCAAAATGTTTGACCAGTTTTCACTTATTAGAATGTTTGTTTGTTTTATTTTTTAAATCTGGATTCAATACATGTTCTAGCTTTGTTTTCTTTATAGTTTTCAAAGTTACTTTTTTAACACCAATAAGTTGTACTAACTCAAAAACTGTGATCAACGCGAGACTGGAGTGTGAACCTCTTCAAGTCTTATTGCTTTAAATCAAAATATGTTAACTAAACTGCTGACGTTTTACAGGAAACTGGTATAACCAGGGCGCTTCTTGCCCTATTAAATTGGTGCATACATATAATACTGATTTTTTGCTTAAATTATAATATCCAAATGAACGCTCTCACACTAGTTTAAGGGCAAGCTTAACGGTTAATCTCTTTTTGACAGCTTCTTGACATATCCCAAGAAAACTAAATTAAAAAAAATAAAAACTGATATGTGTATCTTAAGAGGGAATCTGTCAAGGAATTCAAATATGCCATCAATAGTTCTGTAAGCCTTGTGGTTCTTGGGTTAAGGCCAAAAAGTTAGAAAATGAGTTTTCCGATTTTGACACATATCTCAAGAACCACAAGTATTCAACTGAAAGTGCAATATTTGAATTTTTTAGAATATGTACAATTCTTGTAAAGCTTTACTTCTTTCCTTGGCTTTATTTTCAGCATAAAATTCACGTCTTCTTGCTAGAATGACTTTTCCTCTGTTTGAATAACACGCTGACGTTCTTTTTTCAGTCGTTCCTTCTGCTTCTTCTGTTCATATTGATTCCTTGTCAGATGTTTCTTAGACTTTTATTTAGCTTCTGCCCTTTTCCTGTTTTTCATTTTTTCATCCTCTTATTGCAACCAGCATTGTATCTTTTCTTCTGATCAGCCCACATTTCTGCTTCTTCTCTCTCTTTTTCAGTTAGGTTTCTCTTTTTCCTGTTATTTTCAGCCAGTAACATATTCAGTCTGTACAATCTGCTGTAAATGACTTCCCCATCTTTGATTTCTGCATACATTGCTGGATCTTCTTCTTTCTTTCGATTTCTCCATGCTTGGGTCTTGGAAATTTTCTTTGATGGGATAGAACTTGGCTTCTCTGTTTTGTGCCGTGTACTTCTCCGCTTTGTATTCTCCATAAACTTTTCTCGTTCAATCTATCTAGACTGTGGCTGCCAACAACGTTTCTTGCTGGTAGATGCACCTGTAGCATCTTCTGAAAGACGCAGTCTTATTTTATGTGGCCTAAAAAATATTTAAATAAAATAAAAAATAAAATAGTAGCATAAAAAATATGTGTACAAAACACATGATCATAGGTCATGGCAACAACCCCATGCATGTACACCTCTTCAAGCCTTCTCTATTTAGGTAAGAGGTATGAACTAGTGCATGACATTTTGCAGTAACTTAAACGAATAATAAATACGAACCTCTTTTAACAATGTTATCACGTACATTGAAGCAAGATATATGCATCTGAACACATGAATAGTGGCTAAATTTCCCGACATTGAGCCATGATACATAACGTAAACTGGGACTCGATAAATTTGGTTTCCCGTAGAATTGGTTTACGTTGGAAACTATTGCATGGAATTTTGCCACTTCCGGAATAATATAAAGTAACCTCTTTTAAAAACACACAAAAGGCACAATCAAAACGTCAAATGTGGCCAACACGCAATATATCCAATTTGGCCACGTATTATCCGAGACGTAAAACGGGACACGACAAACTTTGTCTCCCCCAATAGCAATGTACGCACTTTCCACTAGCACTTATAATTTATTTAGCAACTAAACACTTCCGGTGTTTTGCAATGTTTCAAGAGCGTTACAAACTTCAACATCTCAGAGAGTGGAAAAATGGCAACAATTCAGCCTTCCTTGGCACGTGTAGTACATCCGGAAGGTTTGATAACGTAACCTTTTCATTCACAAATTTCACCGGAAGTGGTTGGATGATAGTGGAACATAATTCCAACGTAATTTATTTGCAGGACACGATTTTCGCTGCTTCATACGATAGTTGTGAGTTTTTCCAAATCTGTTTCTACTGAGCTTTAATGGAAGCATCGTCAGTTTAATGTTTTTAGTTCCAAATTTAACAGACGTCAAATTTGACAGTTCGGCAATTTATTTTGTTATTCTGTAGCCTTAAAATTGCAGTTTCATGCGTAAATTTGGGGTCACGACAATTTACGTCGTGGTAACAGATTTGCGTCAGCCGTGGTACAAATACTGTACACACCTAGAAACTAAGTACTGTATGAAACAATTGTTTATTATTGTTGTTTTATTTCATGATAAAATAAATGAAGTTAAGGCATTATGGGGAACAGTAAACCACTTGAAAGTTGTGATAAATGTCATGTCCAAAAAAAACAGGAAAAAACTGAGGGGACACAACAAACAATTTCGGTGCTACCAGCAAAATGGTCAAGTATTTGTTTATGTAAAATACACAGTTGAGATTCTGACACATGCTCTGTGATATTATATAAATCAAAGTTGTGTGTTTAAGTCAAAAGAAAGAAAGGGAAAGCATGGAAGTTGGATACCCATGAAATTGCTAACTGGCCCCCTAATAAATGGAATCACCCATTTATATTCAAACACATAACGTATTCGAGATAAATGATGCGACAGTGGAATTCCTAATGTTTTTTTTGTTCTAGTACCAGAACGGCTCTTTCCGTAAAGTTGAAATTAGCCAATACCGGTCCACCATGTGATACCGCTCTTGTGGCGAAGGTGCCCATGGAGAACTTGGAATTACCGAAGCCATCTCGCTGCTCGATACGTCAGAGACGTCAATACAGCTGATCATGTACCGTATTTGATATTCTTGTTATTGTAAGTGCCACAAAACGTCATTTTGGAGATATATTCCACATGTTAACGTCCGCAATATCACTTTTGAGTAAGAGAAGAAAAATAGTGGTGGCGGCATTATCAGGACAATCCTGATAAACACACAAAATGTTTCATTATACGTGAAACCCGAAACTGTACACATGTTCGGCTTTACTCGCTGTGCAGTGTCTGCACGTTAATTCCAATCGACACATTGGATAGTCACAAATAACATCTGGTTTATAATGCATGGTAAATATATTTGTTTTACAAAACCATGGCCGTATATACAGTGGACCCCGCCTAACAGAATCGCAGACAACAGAATCAGCCTTCTACTATAATCAAAACATATTGACTGGGATGGAATCATTCCCTATTCCCGCTGTATTACGTGAATCAACCGCTTAATATAATCAAAGCGTTCTGGCCTATTATAATAGTACACAAGCTCAAACAGGTGCCAGCGAGATAGTACCTGAACTTTACAGCAATGCCTCTGTGTCCGTAAGAAATGACATATGAGACACACATGAATTTATTATATCGAAAATGTAATGTCGTCTTTAGTTCTAATCAGATAAATGTATTGCATAATACAATACTATTGTGCCTATGTATGCCATTAACATTAACAAAGCATATTTTCACTGATAATATCAAAGGATTTGTGAACGATGTTACTTATCATGTATAATTTTCACTGTTGTACTGACCGTTGGTTCAGGGTTCAGCATACAGTTACATTTTCCATTGATGGCCATGTTAACGTTTTGCAAAATTATAAGAAAACGTGACCATCAAAAATTCTAAATGTTTTCACCAGCCGCTGTCATCATCCCACTGACATGCTGGTCGAGTTTTGTCAAAATTAGACATTTCGAACTCTTGTAATATGTCTGTATGTGCGATACCCCTCAATGTTTACCAATATTGGCATGAATTACGACACACACGTGTCTAATCGCCAAAAAAATTACAAATATCCTTCCGCCTTTTAAAATCATCTAAAAATCCACCATTTCACTCTGAACAGCTTCTGCCAGCATACCTGGTAATGTCTTACTATGCCTTACTTTCGTGTGTAACACACCAGGAAGTCTAACTGAGGCATGACCCAAATAGGGAAGCTATTTTCCGAGAAAGTGTCAAATTTTATATAAAGTAGCAACACTATATATATGTACACATATTATGGAACACTCCTGTTT
The DNA here is from genome assembly GCA_033239005.1 of Lamellibrachia satsuma. NCBI lineage: Eukaryota > Metazoa > Annelida > Polychaeta > Sabellida > Siboglinidae > Lamellibrachia > Lamellibrachia satsuma. The sequence goes on from BSQZ01000011.1 coordinate 646,190, forward strand.
GTCACGTCATTATTATTTGTTTGACAGCCAAATTAAAACAATGCCATCCTCAGAATTTTTGCTGAAAATCAGTCACATATTTTAATTATAGGTCCACTTTGACACTTGATAAATCATATATCATGTATACTAGATTTCCAGAGCATTGCGAGCCAATGAAGTCTGCTTACTGTCTCTTTAATATTTATATAATTGCTTGATTTTTAACCAAACATGGTGTAATTTTGTCAGAAAAGTGATAATTTGTCACATTTAACAGAATTTTTAGTGATTTCCAATGTGTCAGAATTGTAAAATTTTATTGTTTATATGACTGCTGTCATGCTTCTAGTTGATAAGATACAAGGCGTACTATTTGATTTGGACACGCCACCATAAAGGGGTATCATATTACCAGATACCCGTTGCGGCCAGATTTGAAAATGCTGATATATGCAATGCTTCCAGTGGCAGTGACACAACCAACATACAACTATTCTATCCAAATGTGTTACACAATGTGGCCAATGTACTGGGCCACATAAAAATATCACCAATGACTGTTCTAGTGCAAAATAGCTGCCTACTCCCTCACAAACCGCCCTAATTTTGACCAAATTTCCATTTTGGCATCCGCTCTATACCAGGCTATTCGAGATTGTTACTGCTGTCTTCCTTTTCCAAGCAAACTGTTAACTTTTTCCTAGCAACTTGTGTATATGGGAATGGTTATATCTTATGTAAACTACTTCAGGGTTATGATTGGCTAGGGATGAGCTTAGCTAGAGATGGGGTTAGCCAAGGATGGGGTTAGCTACGGTTAGGGTTGCATACCTTCATTTCCTTGTGCCCAAGCACTTACAGAGAACTGCACACGACATGACATTCGTATTAAGACGTTGTGATTAGGCATTTATGAAGCGCAACGATTATTTTATATATAAAAGTGCTTATTTTAAGCTTTTAGCTTGCCGCAAGTTCTTTTGTGCAATTTTATCACATGGAAAATGAAAAAACTAAAATGTCTTATTAAACATTAAATTGCGTAAATTATCAGCTGATGCACATCAAACGTTATAGCACAACATTAAAATGTACATTTATTTGACATTTTTTATATATAGTAGGCCAGCTACAGGACACCACCTAAAGGAGATGGTTAAAAAGTTTAAATAATAGCGGCGCTTAATAAGTAATGATCCTGTTGACTATATTAAATAAAAAAAAAAAACACACACACACACACACACACACACATATATATATATATATATATATATATATATATATATATATATATATATATATATATATATATATATATATATATATATATATAATATTAACTAGCATGACACCTACAATTTTCGAAGACAAACACACACACACACACAACATGGGACATGTTAGCAGCCGTTTTTATTTATTTATTTTTTAATATGACCCCTCATTATATTATCAGAATTGCAAATTATAAAAATTCTAAGAAATGTGTTATAACAAACTAATTATTTTATCCAAATTACCTGCAATATCCACAATTAGGGTAACAACAATGATTAAAACATAAACATATCAAAATGTTATAACCGTGCTGTGACCACGACTTCCGTTTAATAGGGTTCAGCCTACAGTTACATTTCCCATTGGTGGCCATGTTAACATTTTGCAAAATTATAAGAAAACGTAACCATCACAAATTCTAAAAGTTTTCACCAGCAGCTGTCATCATCCCACTGACATGCTGGTCGAGTTTTGTCAAATAACTTTCCGCCTATTAAAAACAACTAAAAATCCACCATTTCCCTCTCAACAGCTTCCGCCAGCAAACCTGGTAATGTCCGTGCACAAGTGCACTTATGTAAGATCGTATGAATTTTTTTTAAAGTCCTATATCCGAAACGTACTACGCCCTGCAGTCGTGTTTAATACACCAGGAAGTCTAACTGAGGCATGACCCCTTCAAACACCGTGGATGATAACGGTTTCAGATTTCTTTCTGCAGCAGGAATTACTTGTGGTGGTGGTGAAAGTTCTGTTTCTGCTTCGGTGATTTTTTGGGACCTACCTTTCGACTGGTGTTCTTGCCGTGCTCTGAAGTGGGTTTCATATCAATGACTACCTGAATATAAAATATATAGTAATAATTAAGAACGCAATGTAATTAATAACATTATATCCCACAGTTAAAACTCGGACGGTCACCTTTACGCACAGTTGTATGGCTATCACGGCTACTAACATGATCCTAAATCATCCTAGTCATGTGTTAGCGCTGCTAATTCTTGCAAAGCCTAGATAGTTTCGATCGAAGTTACAATACCCCTCCCCCGAGTTAAGCTAACTGTTGGAAAAATAGATGTCTCTGTGGCCGCACCAACTCTGTGGAATCACCTTTTCAGCACTAAGTTTGGAGGAAATATAATTATTTCCGGCTTGCATAGCCATAGTAAGCACGTTTTCTATATCGCTTCCCACCTTTGCTATTAATGATTTGGAAATGTTTACATAGCTTGCTGACATTTTACGCGCTGCCGTGATCTAACTGGTTTGGAAATTGTTTTCTTTAGTGTAACTCAAGTGTGTAGTATAGAGAAGTTGAGCCCTGATAATGATCACTCATTAGTAGAGCTGGTATGTAAAGAAGTAAATTCAGTTTATTAATTTATCCGAGTAGATAATTTTGTAAGTTATCTTTACTGAAATTACATATTCTATGTGTACGTTTAGTTGTATCGAAGTACGTTTGTACAGTTGCAACGAAGCGTAAGGTTGCAAGATTATAAAAAAGGTATCTTTTCCAGCGCTATATTTCTTTCGCGAAAGTTTCGGTAATAACCATTCACCTCGTCAGCCGTATCATATGATGACTGTCCGAGACTTCGAGCCGTTGTTTCACATGCAAGGGGACTGCCTTGTGTTTCACTTGTGCTGGGTGACATTTCTTCGTCAACATGATCACCAACGTTATGATAACAAACATTCCCGTCTCTACTTGAACTGGCATTGCCTAAAAACTGAAGATTAACCAGTAAATGGAGTTAATGTGTTTATGTGTCATGGACAAGACTGGTGGAATCGAAAAAACCCAATGCATTGCATAAAAGAATACCATGCTGAAACAACTCAATCCCCCGGAAAATATGACCATTCAAACCAAGTTTACTTCTCAGGAAAACATGCAACCATGATAAAAAAATTTCAATCACCACTAATCGTTTAAACACTAAAATAATCGCAAATTAACATGTACTCATTCACGCAATATAGTGAACTAGGGCATGATCAACATGAAATTTCCTACGCCTCAATTACCAGGCCTACCGCCTCAATAGCGATGAGTACTTCCGGCTACTTGGACTTGGTGCAGCGACTTGAATTTGGTGTAGATCATTTACAGAAATACGTGGAATATCAAATAGAATAAGTATTACTATTGCATATATATTATACACAAACGTATTGTAGACATATATTAGGAAACAGGTTTTGTTAATTATTAGTCAGAGGGAGTATTTTAGAGTAAGTTAGTTTCGGATTCTGTCAGGGAATTCAGCGAGCGTTAATAGGGGTGTTTACAATTCGAACATTTAGATAACATAGTGAATAGTCAGTAACAATGAATATTGGTTAGACTAAGTATTAGTATTATACATATATTGTTCACCAACTTCTTGTAGACATATATTAAGAAACCGTTGTTGTTAACAGAGGTAGTATTTTTTTTCCCGGATTCAAACTCAACGAGTGATAAAAGGGAGTTTGTTTACAGGTCATTCAACCCGTGCATCGAGCTATCGTTTACATTAGCTAATATATATATATAAGATAAAGTGATTTATTTACTTAAATTACATACATAAGGTAATATCTGACATAGTGGTAGTCAACGTTTTCGGTAAAAAGGAATTAACAGCAGGATTTCGTTGTTTTGTTACACAGTGTTCTCCGTATTCGCTAGGTGGCAGGATTTTTAGCCTAAAGTGTTCTTTTGATCACAAAAACAGCTTTATTCAAGGCTAACGTAGCAAACTAATAAAAACTAAATTGTATGATGGCCCCGTGCAAACGGCAGTTAAAGGCCACAAGGCACTTAATTTGTAGCAGTTGTAGTAACTGGGTAGATTTCGTCAAGTCTGGGTGCGAGAAGTCCTGGGCTGAGGTCCAGGCAGATAGTTTTAGTTTTGAATGTAGGGGATGCGCAAGGATGAAGGAAATAGAGGTGGAGTTGGAAGAGCTGAGGCTGCTCGTTGTGGCAATGGTAGGAAGGGAACAGGGGAGTTGTGCCAGTAGTTCCGGTGAGGGAACAGTAGACGATAAAGTGGGGAAAGACACAAGAGATGCTAGGGAGAGCTCACCTCAGCCTGGGAGGAAGCTGAGAGGAGGGAAGGTGACAGGTCATAGGGAGACAGGACGTAAGGAGACTGGAAGGAAAGGAACGAGAGGGAAGACAACCGGGGTGAAGGACAGGGGAGTAGGGGAGACAGGAGGGAAGGAGAAGGGAGTGGGGGAGACGGGAGGGAAGACAACCGGGGTGAAGGAGAGGGGAGTAGCGGAGACAGGAGGGAAGGAAAAGGGAGTGGGGGAGACGGAAGGGAAGGGGTCAGGACAGAATGTGATGGAGCGGATCGAAAGGAAGAGTTATTCTGCAGCAGTGATAGAGGGGGTAAGGAAGACAGCGAGGGTGTTTGTGGGGGATTCGATAGTTAGGAAGACCGACAGAGTCTTAAACAAGGGAGATGATGTGGTGGTCTGCTTGTCTGGAGCCAAAATAGAGACGATAACTGAGAGGGTAAAAAACATCGTAGGCTCGGGTAAGGGTGGATCTGTTTTAGTACATGTAGGGACAAATAACGTAGAGAGGGAGGGTACAACTGCCATAGTTAGGAAATATAGGCAGTTGGTCAGAACACTAAAACAGACGCGGGTTGAGCAGGTAATACTGTCAGGGATTTTACCTGTAATGGGCAGGAGGGGTCACAAATATCGAAATTGTCGGGGGATGGCAATTAACATGTTAGTCCAGAGGCTGTGTAGGGAAGAGGAAGTTGGATTCGTGGATTTATGGGGAAGTTTTGTTGGGAGGGCTGATATGTACATGAAGGATGGGCTTCATTTAAGTGGAAAGGGGGCGGCAGTATTCGCGGACAAACTTTCAGCAGCAGTAGATAGCGACTTGGGTACAATGACAAATATTTTTGGAAGTAAACATTCTTTAAACTAGAAGTGCAGGGGGGTTACCTAGAGGTGTCTCAAGCAGAACAAGAGGCCACTAGCACAGATAAACCAATATCAAATCATCCGAAAAACATCTCTGAAAAAGGTTATAGATGCGTATGTTTAAATGCAAGGAGCATAGTAAATAAGAAAAACGAATTAAACATTATGGTAGAAGATATTGACCCTCACATAATTGGTATAACTGAATCATGGGCCAACATAGATATAACAGATGCTGAATTAGGGGGCGGCAGTATTCGCGGACAAACTTTCAGCAGCAGTAGATAGCGACTTGGGTACAATGACAAATATTTTTGGAAGTAAACATTCTTTAAACTAGAAGTGCAGGGGGGTTACCTAGAGGTGTCTCAAGCAGAACAAGAGGCCACTAGCACAGATAAACCAATATCAAATCATCCGAAAAACATCTCTGAAAAAGGTTATAGATGCGTATGTTTAAATGCAAGGAGCATAGTAAATAAGAAAAACGAATTAAACATTATGGTAGAAGATATTGACCCTCACATAATTGGTATAACTGAATCATGGGCCAACATAGATATAACAGATGCTGAATTAGGACTGACAGGATACGTAATGTTTAGGAAAGATCGAATAGGAAGAAGGGGCGGGGGAGTTATTTTATATGTTAAAGAATCTATTCAGGCTTATGAAATAAAACTAGAAAGGGAAGCAGATTGCGATGAAGCTGTTTGGTGCAAAATTGTTTCAGGAAATTCAAAATTAACTATTGGATTAGTTTACCGAAGTCCAAACATAAACGAAGAGGACAACACAAAAATAAAAAAACGCTATAAAGGAAGTTAGTAAAGGGAATGTATCATAATGGGAGATTTTAACCATGGACACATACAATGGAATTCTCTAGAGAGCACAGGGATTGAGGATCAACAATTTCTATGTTTAATCCAGGATAGCTTTCTTACTCAGCACGTACTAGAACCAACCAGGGAGAAAATGTATTAGATATAGTTTTGTCATCACAAAAAGAATTAGTGGACAATGTAAAAATATTTGAACCATTGGGTAATAGTGACCATAATCAAATACATTTTGACATCAATGTAAAATCAGAAAGTAAAAATAAGAAAACGTACAAGAGAAACTTCCACAAAGGTAACTACAAAGATATGAGAAAATACTTAGCACAGCTAGATTGGAATAACATGCTGATGAATAAGACTGCAATTGAATGTTGGAATATTCTAAAATATGAAATTGAGAGTATCATTGATAAATTTGTTCCCTTCCGAAAACAAGGAAAACGGTGTAGAAAGAAACACTTGTCAAAAGAGGCAATTAGAAAAATAATGCTAAAACAAACTATGTGGAGGGTTTATAGGCGTACCAGAAAGGAAGAAGACTATGCAAAATACAAAGAGGCACTTAATGCAGCTACAACTGAAATCAGACAATCTAAAAGAAGCTATGAGCAAAAACTGGCATGTAACATAAAAACTGACAGCAAGAGTTTTTATGCATATGTCAGGAGTAAACAAAACGTACAAGACAAGGTTGGACCTCTAGAAGACAGTGCTGGAAATATAATATCACAGGGGTTTTTAATGGCGGAAGACCTAAATGGTTACTTCAGTTCAGTGTTTACAAAAGAAGATATTAGTTCATTACCAGTTGCTGATGCTAAATTTCAGGGGGCTAAATCTGACTATTTAGGACCGTTAGTTGTAACTCCAGAATTGGTAGCTAGGAAAATAAAGGCAATGAAGGATAACAAATCACCGGGAGTGGATGGGATTCCTCCAACATTACTAACGGAAACAGTAGATCAAATCAGTATACCACTTGCAAGAGTATTCAACTTGTCATTAAAAGAGGGAGTTGTTCCGTTTGAATGGAAAGAAGCAAACATCATACCATTATTTAAAAAGGGTTCGAGAAATAAGTCAGAGAATTACAGACCAGTGAGTTTAACGTCAGTGATTTGTAAATTATTAGAAAGGTTAATTAAAGACCATATGGTGGACTTCCTCGTTAAGCATAAATTATTAAATTCATCTCAACATGGATTCCTTAAAGCGATGTCATGCTTAACAAATATGTTATGTTTTTTGGAAGAAATCACTAAGTGCATAGACGAGGGATCGCCAGTTGATATTATCTACTTAGATTTTCAGAAAGCTTTTGACAAAGTGCCACATCAAAGATTGCTACTTAAATTAAAAGCCCATGGTATCGGGGATAGCATAACTGACTGGATAGAACAATGGCTGACTGACAGAAGACAACGAGTTGTAGTAGATGGCGAAGTTTCAAACTGGAAATCGGTTTTGAGTGGGGTACCTCAAGGATCAGTATTAGGACCTATATTATTCTTAATTTATATCAATGACTTGGACGAGAGTATAACAAGTGACGTACTGAAATTTGCGGACGACACAAAACTGTTTAGAAAGGTTAATACTGATGGTGATAAACAACATTTACAAAACGATCTAGACAGATTAGTGAAATGGTCTGAGAAATGGCAGATGCTGTTCAATTTTGGGAAATGTAAATGCCTACATACAGGACATGGGAACTTGAATGTAAACTATAAAATGGGAGCTACTGTTCTTGGTACTACTGTAAAAGAAAAGGACTTAGGAGTTACAATAAGCGCTGATATGAAAGTTTCAGAGCAGTGTGGTATTGCAGCTTCAAAGGGTAATCAAATTCTTGGATTGATTAGAAGAAACATAACATACAAGGGAAAAAAGTTAATTATACCTCTTTATAAAGCAATAGTTAGACCTCATTTAGAATACTGTATACAAGCATGGAGACCATATCGTAAGAAGGATATAGATACGCTTGAACGCATACAAAGGAGAGCAACTAAAATGATTCCAGAACTTAGAGACCTTAGTTATGAAGAACGCATGAAAGAATGTGGTTTAACAACTCTAGAGACAAGGAGGTTAAGAGGAGATCAGATTGAAGTTTTTAAGATATTGAATGGGTATGAAAATATTGATAGATATATGTTTTTCTCACTCAAGAAGGATAGCAGAACTAGAGGACATGAGGTAAAATTAGTAAAGGATCAATGTAGATTGGACATCAGGAAGCACTCGTTCTCACAGAGGACAATAAATGAATGGAACAGACTGTCTACAGATTGTGTAACTGCTAGCAGCGTGAATATGTTTAAAAACAAGGTTGACACATATATCAGGAGGGCGGGTTATAAGTAGGTGAACATTGTTGGACTCTCGATAAGCCAATGGCTTCCTTGTCCACTTGCCATCTGGGCCTTTGGCTTGGATGGCAAATCTTGTTAAATCTTGTTAAAATGTACGATTCTGCTCTTTAAAAATATATTTCGCTGTTTAGCTTAAGGTGATTGGCTGGTGGAACAAAAAATTATTTACTTGTTTACAGTATGTTAACACGGGTAAGTTTAACATACAAGATTTTTTTCAGATTTTATATGTGAAACGGCGGCCATCTTGGATTTTAATGCATGTTTCTTATAAAAGCTGTATCTTGGTAATGGGTAGTCCAAATGCAATGAAAATTGGTGCGCATACACTTGAAATGATAATTACCAAAGAGGGATATAGCAATAACATAAACAAATCTTAATTTAATCAAAATTAGCGATGACAGTCTACATTCATAGCAAACTTTGAGAATAAATATTTACCTAACAAAATGGCTCTATGTTCCTTAGGAGCAAGGTTTCATCATGTACTGACACAAATCTGAAGCAATTACACTGATATATAAAGGAGTTACACTCTTTGTAAGTAACGACGGTGATGAAAACGTGATTTACAGGAAAAAACAGTCAAAGTTTTAGCAACTTGAACATGACATTGTCATATCTAAAAGTGCATGTACATGAATATAATTTTGTAAATAAGTTATCTACCATTGTCTCTCAGGTAATGAACATTTCCAACCACCACATTCAGTAGACACATAATAAACAAGTAAGCAACAACATACATGTATTATACGTCCATAATCCTTTATATGCAAACATGTACATGGTCCACTGTTGAAATTGAAATGTTCCATCAGCCTAAGGTAAGAGTATGCAGTGCTGTGGTATTATATGTGTGTGTGCAGAGTGAAAACTGCACTGTAGACACTAAAGTGCACTATATATTTTACAAGTATATCGTAATCAAAAATTACGATGACAAGCAAAAATAAAGAAATAATACTGAATACTAATATCAGTAAGGTAACACAGTGGTACAGTATATGTGTGCATGACATAACCAGCTGTAAACCCACTAGAATGCACCTGGTGCATAACCAGTGCTGCTATCTTGTCGTGCAGCACAAGCCACCTTGCGAGCACGCCTCGCCTCCTTTGTGCTGACTTGTGCCTGTCCCAGTCGTTGGGCATCAGCTCTCGGAGAGCAAGAAAAAGCTGCACAGCTGGTTGTACGTCTTGGCGTCTCTGTCAGACAAGAGGGTTGTGTAACGGAATCCAAACTTGTCGATGGAGCGTTCCCACAGGTGCTCAGCAGCAGCCGCCTCCGTCCCGCCGGATGAGCCGCTGTAGTTTCGATGTGCAGCCTTCCACGTCCTATATTCGTCCGTAGCGTGCAGCGGCACCAGCACAACTGTGGCAGTACAGTGACACAGTCACCAAGTCGATAACGAGACCCGTCTCGATCTCAACAACACCCCCGAAGCCGTACTTCGACTTATGGCCTCGCGTCATCCACGTGCCGCCAAAACTCACAGTCAAGTCAAGGGTGCCGCCTCGGTCGGGATTGACAGTTCACGATCAATGTAGGTGTGACGGACCACTTCCACTGCGTCATCGAGCAGGGTCGACGTTGCCACCAAGTTTGCACTGGCAACCACCTTCAAATGACTCGTATATGTCTTGGTGGTCATAGCATTCATATCGAGATGGCGACACAGCTTCACTAGCCCACCACGACCCACACCCATGTCCACCGTGGCGGCAACGACAGAACGTGTCACAACAAATGGCGCATTGCTAGCGGATGTACCGCCGAGTCGATCACTGCTGTATATTGACTTGAGGATGGATTCACACGACGTGCAGTATGTCTGCAGCAGACACACAACGCCAAAGTTGCAGTCAACAGGCCGAATGATGAGTGTAGTGCATCCACACAACGTACACACCAAATCCACCACCAGCACCGACATCACTTCACATCGCAGGATGGTCACTGATGCTAGAATCACCATCAGTTGACTCACTCGCATCAGGCAGCTGGCGGAACCCAAACTTCCTCTTTGTTGCAGAAGTCACAGATGATGGAGTCGTTGATGTTGATTCATTCACTACCTGCTGATGAAATAAATGTCTCCAATCAATCATAATCTGCTTAGAAAAGGTGTGTGGGAAAAATTTACCCATACCATATTATGCTGTCACATACATACATTTGATGACAGGTTTAGACTAGTGCACACTCAGTGCCACTGCCAATGAGGCCCTTCCTTGTTAGTGCCAGCATCAAGGACAATGGTATTGGCTTGCAAGACAATTCCTGTTGTTCCACAATATGTTTTATTTAGAAAGTCCAGCATACCCAGAATTAATAAAATATGATCAGATTCAGAGGCACATTTGTAAGACTGAATGGCCTTCAAAAAATAATGTACAATTGCCATTGCATTGATGAAAATGTACATGCATTGCAAAATTAGAAAACAACCATAAATAATCATATTTATATTGCCCATTCAATAACAAGATTATTACCTCATGTGAAGCACTAGGACCAGGTCTAGGCACCAAATCGTCACCCTCAGCCCCAGGCCCAGGCACTGCATGGCCATGCCTGGCCCTGAATCTTGTCGTCAGGTTTTCTCGCCGTTTCTGTACGTTTTGACTTAGCTGTGCGAGCTAATTGCATCTAGCTCCGGTGGCTACTTTTCTTCGTACCGAAACGAAGTGACTTCTTCTTACTCGGCAACGGCATGTTGTATATTTCCCAAGTAAAACGGTTGATAACGCAGAATAAAATGTCGACTTGGACGTAAACACTACTGGCAGGAAGTGGGCTGAGGTCGAGGGTCAGCCGAAACTAGCCAGTAAGGGGCCTCGTACGGGATGACGTGGTGACAATAATCCAATCCACAGCGATCTCTTTGTCTGATGGTGCTTCGTTTATTCCCGCCTTTACTCGGCCTACGTCAGCTTTATAGAGTTCATGTGGATCGTATTTTGGAGGGGAGAAACTGCTCTTTCCAATGGTGGGCGCCATGCTGGAGTTGAACATTTAGGTGCGACAAAAAACATCGCTTGAATCCGACGATGTTTCGCATCATTGCGTAAAAACAAAAGCTTTTGAAGCGATAGATCACATAAAAACATACTTTAGTATGTGGTTTCTTTCATTTCATGAAAGAAACAGCTTAGCAAAGGACAGTTGATTAATTTATGCAACAAAATATGTCAAGACATTAAAAATTTTTTTTTTTAGAATTCCGGTGAAATTTACCGATCTCCGACCAGTCAGTCGCATTAAGATCGAAACAGAACAGTACGTTTAACTAAGAATCAATAATACAATTAACAAGATTGAACAAGATTGCCACACAATGTAATACTAATGGCTCATATTGCAAGTGGACAAGGAAGCAATTGGTTTATCGAGAGTCCAACATTTTTTATCTACATGTAACCCGCCCTCTTGAGATATGCGTCAACTTTGTTTTTAAACATATTCACGCTGACAGCATTTAAACAATATGTAGATCATTTGTTCCATTCCATTAAAATCGCTTATAAAATAAGCTTTCAAAATGTCAGCGATGAATCATTTGCAAACGGCTATTGTCTGCATAATGTATAGTGCAACACATTCCACGCGATCTTGCAGCATCGCGAAAGTCAAGGTTGATCGGTAAGCGTTTGCTATTGTAGTATTGAGTTCTGGAAAAATTGTAACTAAAAATGCAAAACATGTCATCTTCATATTGCACTACTCGATGACATAATCTAAGTTTAGAGAACTCTCCGCCATCTTTGCCTTTAAAAATTGTCACGACTTGTCCATACCTTGTTCTTTCTCTATTACTTCTCAAGCCTATTGTCACATATAATACGTGAGTGTTTTTGAGCTGAGTCAATTCGCATCTTTGCTGGGTTAGATATATTGTGAAAGCACGGTAGTTGCCTCGTTGCAAAAATCATATAGTAAAAAACTAAATAATTCACACCTACAAGGCTACATGCATGCTTACTGTTCAAATAGTATATTTCTGATATAACACATATGTTGTTGTGGATGTTAAACAATATGTATTTAAATTATACCGTGGTCCATTAAATTTAACAAGATACTAAAAATGAGTCAAGCAAATCGACATTGTCATTGGTCATTGCGTGCAAAATTACGATAAGGTTTTAATAAAAAACTGTACACTTTAACTTGAGTCTTGTAAACGTCAAGCAGTACAATTTTCATAAAATCGTGCAATTTGTTTTCGAGAAAATCAACATGGAAGATACCCCCGTCATTTGTCGGCAGAAACAACCGGATTTTGTCTTGATACACAGGGATCCTTCCATCACTGACACATGCTGCCAACCAGCTACACTATATTTAAGCTTGTGCGGTATCGTAATCCGCACACGTTACCATAGCAATTTTCCAGGGTGCAAACATGCTTTGAAATGGGCACTCTCTCAAAATCACCACTCTATGCGTATGTATAGATGTTAACCCACAGCCATGAATCACTTCTTCAAATTATCCAATCATGATTTATACTCCAAACCACACCATAATTATAATTCACTGTGGCAACAAACAACACACAAAGACGGCCAGGTGTATATCCAAACAACTATTAAATCGAAGTAGACGATAATACTTTTGTTTGTTTGTTTGTTTGTGTGTGTGTGTGTGTGTGTGTGTGTGTGTGTGTGTGTGTGTGTGTGTGTGTGTGTGTGTGTGTGTGTGTGTGTGTGTGTGTGTGTGTGTGTGTGTGTGTGTGTGTGTGTGTGTGTAATTTGTTTTTTTTTTTAAATTAAACAAAAATACTTTATGTCCTTGGAGGTGTATGTTGTCAGCATATTCATTGATAGCTTACTACCCATATCAAAATTTATACTTGAGGACATGTGGATTGAAACTTACACCCTGGATAAGGACAGCCAAGAAAATTCCTCGTTCCACTTTAGCCAGCTTGTTCTGCAAAATCAATTACATAGTTTGACTAATACGTTATTGTTGCATTAAGAAATATTGAGAATCAGTGGCATGATAACATTATTTTACGTTTCGTATCTTATGAAATCTGAGGATTGCCTAAATGTAATTATACATACGGAAATACGTTTCAAAGTTTTTTTCAAAAAGGCAGTAGAACTAGCTGTTATAATGCCTTGGAATATGTATCTGCCCTATTGATTGTACTTATCGTTAATGAAAAGATAAAAGTTGGTCAGGCATGTGTTATGCTAAGCTGATGTAAGGAAGAAAATTATTTGACAATTGTGCCAAAAATAGTTATGTACACCGTCAATTGTGCATAACTGCAACACGCACGCAAGCACGGACGCACTATATAATATACATACAAATATCACATATGCATGTTGCAATGTTGGAGTATTTTGGTAATTGGTGCAATATACCAAATGTAACCACTGGTAAGTGTGACATGGCACATATCAACATTTGCAGCCAACATTATTAGTTGCAGCCAACGTTATTCACAGGACTTTGACTTTATCAATATTGTACCTTTCCGAAATGTTTCTGCTTGACAGTAGCAGCATAGAACAGAAGGTAAACGGCAGCTGGACTGGCGAACATAGGCCATGTAGAATCGTAATTTATGCTAATTCCCCACGGCTGAGATGAACAGTTCGTGACGACCACTGCGGTAAGGCCACCCAGTCTGCAGACACCACAAAATGCAGCACCATCCAACATATTCTGCTCTGTAAACTGCCTCAAATAAACATTTACAGCAAATTCTGTATATGGGCAATTCCGGCATTATGTACGTACATTTAAGTGAATTTGTGGCATTTATCAAGACGTGCAATGCAGCACAATTGCAATAGGTGGACTTTGAAATGGGCGTAATGTGAAATCTACCTAGTACTATTAACATGCCAAATGATAGCCCACTATGGATGTACTCAAAGAATATTATTTCTGAACGTTGCTTGAAACATTTCAAAAACTCTGTGAAGTATGGATACATAACAAAACAATGTGTTTGCAACTAGTAGTTACTAGTTAGTAACTAGGTCACAGGTTCATGCATAATCATACATGTAGTTTCATTATTTGCTATGTTTATAAACTAAATAAAAATTGTCAGTAGTTCCACTGATAGTATGGTGGTCGGTCTATTTTTTCTTTCGTTTTCAAGTCAAAATATGTTGGACTTCTCAGGAAGATCCTTTCATCAAGGCTTATGCAGCATAACTAATAAAGAAACATAGACTCAAGAGATCATTATGACATAAGATTTTAAATAATTAACTGTGAACAACTGCAATATTAAAAAACAACAATGCATCTTTGAATAACCGTGGTGAACAAAACTAGTTTTTTAGCAATGCTCTAACTGCACTTGGTAAACTAACCCAGTTATTATGCAGAAAGATGTCAGCTTTAAACCGCCATAAGAGTGTTCTTAATATGCTACTTTGTTTAATGAACAAAATACACTTTGAATATCAGCTGTTCCACCAATAATGTTCTCAGTCTTTTTATATACAAATATATTGTGTAATAATTTGCGAATTTATTAATTTCATTGCCCTGACTAATAGCATTGTGATGTGGCACAATACCTTGCAGCAAGACTGTCTGGGGGCAGCATGTTTTGCAGAAACTGAAACTGGTAGAGATACAGCACCACAAGATGTGTGGCAGTGTAGACCTGCACTGCCAACAGCAGGCGCAAGATCGCTGTATCGCTGAAAGTATGCAGGCGACTCCACAAAGTCATAATACTGCAGAAAAGAAAAAAGTAGACGAAGGAGATAAGCGAAGGATGCATAATCCCAGCACCCGATAGCAGGCTGGTGATGAGAACAAGGCTGGGAGTGCTACTACTTGTCATCTGGTCTGGTGACTCCACCATGGCGTGAATTGCACTGTCCATCAGACTCCACTGGAGGCTCAGCTTCTTAATATCCTTTTGGAACAACACCTGCCCGCCAAAATCACATTTCATATATTTAATCGGTGCAGCACTGATTTGGTTCTTGTTGCACCAGCTCAGGTTCGCATTCTGTGGATAAGACAATATTACTAGCACAATAATAATAATATACTTCTATTGCGCTAAATTCCTCGGGAAACCCAAGCTCCGCAGCGCACCAAAACAAAAGGGGTTCCGCAGTTCGTAATCGATTAGCAGTTTCGGTTGCAAACAGTTGGATTAGTACGCTGGGAGCTACGGAGGATAAGCAGCAAAACGTATTAAAATTCTCCTTATGCTACGCTATTTTAAAAGTTCCGTTTGAATCTTACAGACACGTGTATCCACAATGGCAATTATATGTGCTCACCCAACAAGTGAAGAACACAGACAAAACAGCAAGGTCTGGTACAAAAACCTTGTAAATCTGAACTAGCTGGTGACTGCGTATTCTGAAATAAGAACACGGACCATTTTCATTCACCAAGATTTAGCAGATTTAACTTTCCTGAAATATCAAGTAGAAATCCATGCACATGAACAGCAAATAGGTGGCTATTATTATTATATATACAATATATACAACGTTAGCTTTTAGTGAGCGAGATTGGTGGTTAAAAAGTAATGTAAAGATGACCATAAACCTCTACACATTTCATAAATTAGCTTTGTACTATATCAACCTAACCTGCTGTTAGAATAATCTTTCACATTTGTCTTTTGATTATATTTAATTATATTGTTTTACTACAATGTACTACATTAATTATATACTTCAGACTGGAAACAACAATGATTTGTTTAAGTTCTAAATTATCAAATCAATCTTACACGATTTTGTGTCGAATGTACTCTATGACATTAACCAGTATTTCTAATGAGGCTTCACGTTTACAGACATGTGCTAATTAAAAAAAATGCAATAAAGATGTATATCACAATATACCTTTGTAATCCTATATCCATCAGATATGTTTCCAATGTGCTACCTGCATACATATATGTAAAATATAAAAACATTTACAAAAATTAAGAAAACAAGTACAGAAAACAAAGGAAATAATATATGTGTTAACAAAACATTTTGCTTGTTTTCCATTTGTAAAATACTGGTATCTCATTTAACAGAGCAATATGACACAATATTCAACTAGATAGCATAACAATGGATGGTGCTAGCATGCAAGCATTGTAATAAACATTAATATTTCTAGCAAGCTAGTAATGCAGAACATCTCTGCTTTTGTCTGCAAGTAATAACTATTTTAAACCCAAACCAGAGGTGCCTGGGATACCCTTCAGTAAATGTTAATATTAATATTTATTAAGTAATGTTGCAGTTCGTCGACAAGAGATAGCAAATAAATCCATTAGCAATTGCTAGGCTACACTTTATATATTGTGAAACAATTTTCACTCACAATTATGCCAAATGCTTTCATCTGCCGTAGAAATGGTACTGCTCATGCCAATTATGAATCCCTGGAATCCAACTCCAAGCAACAAGATTAATGTACTGCCACTTATCACTGCCAAAATGTATTTGCCAGTAGCTCCTGAGGATAGATAGATAGATATTCATTCAACATAACATATAGTGTGCTTTGTGCTTGCAAGGGAATGTTTATTCATTTAACACATTAACTTTACATTACATGATATCAAGGAGCAAGAATCACATGATACTATCATTATCAGATTACACTCACACATACACACACAAATATACGCAACATAAATACACGCACGTGTGCAGGCACGCCAGCACGCACGCAAGCATGCACCCACAAAATATGATAATTAAACATGCACACCCAAGAAGTGAGGAACGCAGAAAACAATGTTTGGTAGAACGACGTTCTCAATTAATCGTACTGGTATTTATTGGGCACACATCGACAAGCACTGATGTGTATTCAGGGTCACATAATATGTGTTCGAAATCAACAAACGAAATATATAATATATTAAATTCACACCGTAAGTACAGATACAAAGCAATTGGTGTGCATTGGGTAATTTAGTAAAAGTTGATTTCTGAGAAATTGTATAGAAAATAGGACAGAGGCAAAACGTTGGAAAAATTGGATCTCTGGAAAGCCTGAATCGCGAATGATATAGAATGAGGTCGGTACTGTTAGTAACAGTGCACACTAAAATAACCTACCTCTCATGGAAGCAATTGAGGGACGAGGCACAGTAGGTGCAATTAACAGCATGATGCCATAGAACATCGAGAACAAATTATACCGCAGTAAAGAAGCTGTAAGGAAGAACATTAATTGCTATGTAATTTTACAAAGATTTAAGTTTAAAACTGACTCCGCAATTAAACTTTGCGGTCGTTTCATTTTAGAATCGTTTCACACAAAAAAACAAACCTACCTAGTATCTATTACGACGCCCTTTTTGTACAAATTTCTTGTTTAGTTTTGGTAAAATTATAGGCCAAATATAACATTATTTTTGACCGCGTGTGGTCAAAATTAAATTAAACCGACTGTGTATATTCTTTGAACTATTCACACACAATTCTGAACACCAACGATCCTGCTTCACTATGGGCTAAAGGAATTCCGCAGATTACTTTAAATATATAATTACATTTAGTTACAATACTAGTATTTAGCTTTGAACAATCCACATAATCATGTGTTCCGATAATTTATCATCCTCTGCGAGAATGACAGCGAGTACTTTCTTATATCTAATCTACACCATCCTTTTAGGAAACCTACTTTGTGTCCTCTCGTTCCTGGTATGGTACCCCTACCTTAAACTAAGGTATTCCGAATGATTAGTTCTTCATTTAATATTTAACAAATAAATTCGGTCTGGTATCTAATGTTATTGAACCACATCTTTTAAATGTGTTTCATAGTTGATGTGTCTCATTTCTGTGTTCAGCTTAGTTGTTCTTCTATGTAATATTCTGTCCTAGTGTTCTACGTCCTTCTAATCATATGTCTTGCATCAGTGGCGTATCTGTGATCTCGTAAAGGGGGAGGCCACGGGGTGGGGGGGGGCTTAATCATCGATGCTACCATGTAGCGGCCCAACGGACAAATACGGTAAAAAATAAGCCAAATATGCCCTCCTAAAAACACTACAGTATTGTATGCAATACTCTAAGGAAAGCCTAACTATTTCTTTAGTCTAAGGTATAGTCAGTTTTTCTCATGAAATGTTATGTATATTCCCTAATTATTCTGATTGTTTCACTTTCCACCGCAATCTCACACATTTATCAGCATAAACTGGTTATCATAAACATATCAACAAGTATGCCATGTCCAAGTACTGAACTGTACAATATATATATATATATATATATATATATATATATATATATATATATACACACACATATATATATATATATATATATATACACATATATATATATATATATATATATATATATATATATATATATATATATATATATATATATATATATATATATATATATATATATATATATATATATATACATATATATACACATACATATATATGTGTGTGTGTGTGTGTGCCATTCCCCGTAATTAACCAAAATAGAAAGGAAAGGAAAACATCCATAGAAACAGGCAGAATGCTGTTCGCCACCACTGCATTATAAATATATATTAACACCTGGTCTGTGAGCTTGACTCCAGACTTGAATAGGCAGAATAATCATTTACAGTGATGTGATAATGCATCGGCGTGACTGTACCAACCAAATACAAATTGCTTACCTGTAGCTAATGTCAACAGAAGGAGTTTATCGAGCACGAAATGTTTAAATTGTTTTAAATTCATCCTGTTTCAAGCGTTACTGGCACAACTACATTCAAACACCTCAGTTCTGAAACAACAGAAGTGACTTATAAAATTAAAATCATTAAAGCAAAACAAAAGTCGTGGTTTTGGGGCTATGCACCTAAAACTGAGAGATAATAAAACACTAACCATGTGCAACTAGAATCAAGAATATCACGCTAGTGGTTTACTCAGAATGCGTTCTAAAAGTTGGAAAATCCGGCCATTTCTCCGAATGACCGAAGGCTCACTTGTTAACCAGCACGACCGATAAGCGGATGCGCAGTTCGGCTAAATTACGTATTAAGGGAGGTCGGCATACATAGAAATAATAAAACATCTCAATCAAACGTTATTTTGCAGAAAGAAGATTAGTTTAGTAAACAAAGGCCAAACAATGTTACATAAGTTGAGTTTGGACACAAACAGCATGGACATATCCTATTAGTATTGGTAAGAATAGGAATAGGTTTATGCGAATATATGTTCCTTTGGAGAGCGGATATTGCCAGAACACCGCACTCTTGATGTAGTGTTATCTAACAGTATGGCACGGCCTATGAAATTAAGATGTGTGTTTTCCTAGTAAATCACTGGCGTGATATTCTTAATTGTAATAATTAATTAGTAACCCTTAAGGTGCATAAGCCGAAAACGATGACTCTTGTTTCGCTTTAAGAAAATATGTCTATGACTATGCCAATTCCCAGAATAAATGAAATTGCATCTTCTAGATCGTTCTAATGTACAAAAAGGTGGGACCAATTAGTCAGTTATGACTGTTTGTTTGCTTCTATCTATACACAAAGTTGGCATACGAATTTCGAGAGAATGCAAACTATAAAGTATTCTGGTTTGGAAAATATTTGCTATGCTTATAATAACATTTTATACTGACAAATAAATATATATGGGTACCCAATCCCAGATAAGTGGTTGCTACAAACGAACGGCGGTACGATGATTCGCAAAAATGAGCAACTGAACATAGACTTGTTATTAGACACAATTATTACAATTTGATAGATGGTTATGAATTTACATGATCGTTGTATACAGTACACATTCATCACGACACAACACGAACGACCGTGAAATGTCGTCTAGTCTAGACTCTTGTCTTGACTACAGTAGACAAGAGCGTTGTATGAAGTTCAGTAAGATAGGCAACGTTTTAGAAAAAATGCGCTATTTCCGGAATTATTTAGCATATGCGACATGACAAGGAAAGTGTGTGTAAAAAAACTAGTTTTAGCTTATTTTAACGACTGACAAATTACCCAAATTGTAATCAAATTGTGTAGGCCTACACCGAAAGCTAAGCGACGTAGACAATATCGAGTATATTTCAAACGTTCTCGCCCAGCATTGAATGTTTGTCTCGTAACGTATACGCCCAATCATGGAAGTTGGTTTGTTGACAAAAACTGCACGGCTGATGTAACTCGACATACTGATAATGTAAATTCAGTCTAGACTGCAGAAACCTGAGGTTGAAGCCGGAACGCCGACACTTGCCACTTGGCGTCTCACTCTCAGTCTCGGACAATGCCAATGTTTTGAATCTTCTCTTGTGGATATATCTCTCAACAAAGAAATACTCAATATCAAGCAACTCAAACTGTATTTTTTGTAAAAGGCTAACACGTCTACCATCCATGCAAAGTAGTAACGGTAATGTTTTCTTTCATCACTTTTGGAGCACTCCCGTGACTCCGTCCAAACCGTGTCAGTGATACGGATTCATGAAAAATAGATTCACGCCACGTAAATCACTTACCTTGGCATAACCATATATTATAACTGCAAGTATCACTGCCAGCATGTCTTCGTCACTATCACCGCAATTCTACTCTACTCGTGAAAGTTCAGAATAATCGCAATTATTTTTTCTCTGTCAGCAAACACACACCATTTTGTCTGACTTTGTTGACTATCCCTAAATCATTCGAAAGGTGGCAGCACTTTACGGTCTACAATCTTCATTACTTCTAACACATTCGCAAGGGAGCAGCATGTTACGGTCTGCACAACATTATTCCCGCGATATAATACACGATCAGAGAAACGTGGAACTTTCTGTTGCTTCTTCTTCTTCTATTTAATGACCACCTTCATTTGGTTCAAGATTTTGTCATTTTGTGGGTAATTTCTGGCAGCAGGAAAGAGAGAAGAAATGTAGTAGTGCGATTTAGTGGGGTTAGGGGATGTAGAAAGAGAGGGAAGGGGATGGGAGAGGTGTTTGTATAATTCAGACGTGGCGCTTGAGCCTGGATTCAAAACAGTCCAGGGTGGTCGCAGATACCACTTCCTGGGGCAGGCTATTCCACTCGGCTATTGTGCGTGGGAAAAATGGCATCTTTCTGTACTGCGTACCGTGGTAGGGAATTAAGGTCATACCCGATGTAATGGGTCTTCCTAGTGTGTTTTTCGTGGACCGGATAGTGTGGGGAGGTACAGCGAGTTAATTGAGATGGCTCCTGTGTTATATTTGTATAGCATACTGAGGCGTGCTTTCTTTCTACGGGTTTGGAAGGTTGGCCAGTTTAGTGTGTCTAGCATAGATTCTACGGAGGAAGTGTGATGGTGTATGTTGGTGATACAACGTGCTGCTCTACTCTGGATCTGCTCCAGGGCAGTTACACCTTTAAAGAGGGGTGAAGCACTCGAACAACCATAGCCCAAATATAATAACATACCATTTACAGTATATATCACCCTTATATGATGGGCGCAACGCCACGGTAATTTTGTAATATATATATATATATATATATATATATATATATATATATATATATATATATCAGGTTTGCCATAAAAAATCTTTAAAATGGCATCCAGCCATTTCATATGTACATTCTACTGCGACACCTCTCCTGGATTTTTGCTAACAAAACCAGACATTTTGGACAGCCCTGGACAGTTGGGTCATTAATCTGAGTTTTGAACAGTTTCCCCTGTTTATATCGGGTCTAGGTCATTTGCCCCCCTCCTGGACATTTGCCCCTTTGTCACTGGCCCCCCAAACATTAGCCCCTTGCCTTATTCAAAATCTGGACATTTGCCCCCTGTCGGTATCTTCTGGATTATTTGTAAGTTTTTTTTAAGAAATGTTTTTTAACTTATTTTTTTATTTCTGAACATGAAATCAAGATATATATTACCCTAATTGCAATTAATGTTCTTTGTGCTAGATCGGCCAAGTAAATTACTTTATGTAGTTGGAGATGATCCTGTAATCAAAGGATTATCTTTATTGCAATTGTGGTAGAAGCTAGTGACATTAGGACCTGGACATGTTATGACAATTGAGGATATTTGAAAGAAGCCATCTCAACAAGGTTTCTTTTGAATTGCATTTACCATGGAGAGTTGGAGTGACTCCATTTTCCTATAAAACTGTATGCACAAGCCAGATTTGTCAGAATTCACTTATAACTTCACTATGGAAATTACTACTAGCATTTGAGGAGGTCAGAAGCTATGTTTTGAGTGTCATTCCTACACCAAGAAGGGGGACCAACAAGATTACTCTTCAATGGGAGTGAAGCCAGCATCGGTCCTGATCATGCAAGGGTGCTGTGGTTACTGATCTGATCTCCAGATCCAGAATGTGATCAACAAGACTGCCTGCAACCATGATGGTGACACGGCACAGATAGAAGCTGCCAAGGTCCGTGAGGACCTGAAAACTAAGGCAGCTAATACCAGGGGCACTCCATACCAGCTGATCTCTGACTCGTTACTGTCCACCACTGTTCGTGGAAACATCACCCCAAGAACCCATCTTCCACCACTGATCTGACTATCAATGATACCTGGAAGACAACTGGTGACAAGATCATCTCATACACACTCCAGGGGATAGGCCATTGCATTAGGCAAAAGTGACTTCGACTTGTCATTGAATGTTATGTTATTGTAGTAATAATGATAAAACTGCAAAATGATTTTCACTTGTCAACTATCATAGAAAAAGGGGCAGATATCCGGGGTGGGAGCAAATATACTAGGAGGCAGATGTCCAGGGGGAGGGCAAGTGTCCTAGGGGCAAATGTAGGGGGGGGGGCATGTGACTGCAACCCATTTATATCGCTATCAGTTGTGGTATCATTGATATTTCATCAAATTTACTGGAAAGTTTGAGTCTTCAACATTCTAATCTCCAACATGTATTCTCCATGGGGACATTTTTAATTACTACAAAGGGCACACCCTACAGCCACATGTAACAGCATTGTACCAGTGACCAGTGACCTGTTTAGTATGGGAAACTTGAGGGCTGAACATTAGGGTTGGATAAACAAGGGGCTGCATTCAAGTGGGGCAGGCTTCCTCTCTCACACAAAGGGAATGAGCAGGCAGGTGCCCTTAATTGGCAATTTCTGTAAATAAACCTTGTACACTGAGAAAGAAAATGAGGCCTGAATGGTCTGATTTTGGTTTTACGGTCTGTTACAGTAACTTAGTATTTGTTTTTGATGCAAATGCTTGATTATATTGTTCTTGGTCACAATGTTTCAATAACAGAGTAGACAGTGTCTATTTTGTAATGTTGACAACTTCCTGGCTGTTACCAGATTCAGGGTGACATGCTAATAGCAAACAAATATGATTTTAAAAGTAATATAAGTAAATATAAGGGTAAATATTAACAGTATCGAGTCAATAATTCCAACAAAATCAATTCCAATTCCCAAAAAATTAATTTAAAAAAAATCACTTCCAATTCCAAATTTAAAAAAAGTCAATTCCGGAACTGGAATTGAGGGTCAGTTCCAATTCCGGAATGGAATTGTCCACATGCTTGAAGTATATTCATGACAATATCTTGTCTCTGTGTACTACAGCAACAGTCATGAACAGTATAATTGAATTGAAACAAGCTTATGTCTGTGGGGCTTTTGTCGGGAGGGACTTTTATCCATGCACCATACAATCTAGCAGATGCTTTCAGTATACCTAATAATTATATATATATATATATATATATATATATATATATATATATTTACATATATACTGATATATATATATATATGTATATATATATATATATATATATATATATATATATATATATATATACGTGTGGGCAGGTATGCGTGTGTGCGTGCAGCATTGATAAGGTAAAGATGTCACAAGCATAGATCTGCATTTGGTCCAATAACAATATTCATGCATTGTTATCTAAATCGGGTGTCAGATATAAAATAAGGAACCCCATAGAAAGTGTACCTATGGGTCCATATTATGGACCCCTTATAGAATTTTGACCTCCCTGGCCCATTGAAAACAGTGCAATGTTGATTAGATAATATAATGCACTTTGGAGGTAGGATGCTACAATTTTGGTTACATGCGTTTGGTTATCTTACCAGTGGCATTCGTTAAGCTGACCAAACAGATTCATTAAAAACATTAAGAGATCAGTGAAACACCCATTGGTTGAATTAACATGGCTCCATAGGGAAAATGCTTTTCCCTTTGGTTGATTACTTTATATATTCTATATGACACTGGCACTCCTATTCTAAAAATAATATATACAAGAGAAAGTTTCTCATATTGTGATTCATTTTTATTATGCAAAAGATGAATTTTGTAAAATTTTCAAGTCACTGTATGTGTAATCTTTTCAGATGAAAGATTCAACATTGGTTCGTACAAGTACAGGTACTAGTTTTGAAGCATCCAGCGCTACGGGTGATGCCGTCAATCTTTACATTATGGATGTCACCTTTAGTGCCATCACTGCTACTACTTCTGTGACACCACATACAACGGATGACATTATTGCACCAATGAACGTTGATCATGACTACTCCTATGTGAAGCTTCCATCAGATTCAGTGAGAACAAAGACATTGGTGCAGATGATGCACACTATGTGATAGCAGCGACATAACCGAGGGTGACTCAAGCAGCTCCGACACCTATGAGAAAGAGAAGTTCTTCATTCGTGAGAAAAATTTATGTCACTTTTTTGCACCTGCCACACACCAAACAGCCATAAACTGTGACACAGGTTGTACTCATGTCTGATCTATCAGCCAAGGTCTTTCGGATACTGGGGTGTCTGTCAGAGGCAAGTGTGCTGATTTCTACCCCTGGATGAGTGAAAAGTGAATTGAATCTGTTAGGTGTACATGTACTATCAGTCAGAATAAGTAGTGTATTGGTGTATATTTACTGCCAGTAGTGTATTGGAACAGATGGTTGGTGTGCAAGTACTATCAGTCAGAACAAGTAGTGTATTGATACATATGATTGGTGTACATTTACTGTCAGTACAAGTAGTGTATTTGGTAGAGAATGAGACGCTTGGTTTACATTTGCTGTCGGTAGGAACAAGTAGTAGATTCAGTCAGAACAAGTAATATATTGGATACACATGATTGGTGTACATTTACTGTCAGAAGAAGTAGTGAAATGGTGCAGATTCCAGAATGAGATGATTGGTGTACATTTACTGTTGGTAGGAACAAGTAGTGTATTGGTATGCATGATTGGTGTACATTTATTGTCAGTCAGAACAAGTAGTATTGTTACACATGATTGGTGTACATTTACTGTCCAATCAAAACAAGTAGTGTATTGCCATTGGTACAGATGATGATGGTGAAACAGTTAAAATGCCTTAGCTTTATAAAGATTAATTATTTCCTAAGCTAAACTACCAGTATATTTGATATGTTGTGGCATAATAATGATGTGTGTAACTGTGATATCCATGTTCCAGGTTGTATTTCCCGGTGGTAGAAGTCACTGTTTTTAGTCAATGTTTAATCTTGGTTTCAATCGTTCTATTTATGTTGATCTCAATATAAATGAAATTGTGTGTAATGACATGCAAGATGCTGCAGGTAACATTTTTGTTGACAGAAGTGGGATATGGATAAGAAGGCATTCACATCATTCAGTTATTAATATTTTAGTGGGAATTTTTGTAGTTTTCCAGGTTGTTTTTCGACCTGCTGCATACTGTGGGTGCCTCACAATTTGTCTATATCAGTACACTCACCTGTGTCAGGTCAATCTCAGAATAGACATCACAGATCCTTCCCACATCGCAGGATGGGATTACTTGTCTTGCCTTTCCTGAGCCTGAAATATAATTTGTCGGGGTTTGTTGATAGCACTAAATCTATAGTTACCATAATAGTTGCAAAAACGTGAACATTACATACTCTCAGTAGTTAATTATTGTTATTTAAATGATTACATTGCACCAAACAACAAGGTGTTGTGGTGTGCTACAGAGAGGGGTGATTACAAGTATGAATATTAATGTAATCATGATTACAGTAATTATTGCAATCACAATTACTAATGTAGTCATGATTACAATCATTATTACAATCACGATTACGGTAACATTTAAGAATATATATATATATATATATTCACATCATGAATTAAATAAACCCTCATGTTATTATTGTCATCAATGTTATTCAACACAAAATCAAACACAATATTAAAATACAGTCAAGGTACACTTCATTAGATTAGATACAAAATAAAGAGAAAAGCCTGCTTGCATTGCCATTGTTGTTCGGACCTCGCCCTCGGGCTAGGTAAAAGAAATATGCAAAAAAAATAGGATTATTAAAATGGCAATGATTCGATAACAATTTAATTACTGACTTGCTAGCTACATGGCGAATCAATGAGTCGGCACGCAAATCATGCAATGAGAGCAGACCAACATCTAGCACCGCCCTGTTTGTGCATATCACTACAAAATCATCGTCTTCGCCTTCGGCTTCGTACGGTGATGCACACGGTGCTGCATAGCCATAGCCATAGGCATAGCCGTAGCGCTAGGCATAGTAGCTTCCTCGGCGCAGCATGATGACTCAACGTAAATGTGTGCAGACATCGGGACGCAGTTTCCACAGGATCACCACATCACATTACCTAGTCAGGAATCGTTGACAGTCAAAGCGCTGTTGTATTTTTTTCCTGAATCCAACGTCAACAAAGGCGAAGCCGACCTGGAGTCTGGAGCGTGACTCGCACACTCGGTGACACTTTACAACTGTCAACCGTTGTTTCCGTATGGCCTGCCGAACTAGACTCTTCGTCTGTGGTTTCCATTTCTCCAAAGATAGACAACTATTACGGAACTTCAGTAAACCACTAATCGCTAGTAGCAGATCTGGTAAAACTGTCACAAGCGATGTCAGCAAGTAAAAAGTTCCGGTATTCCGTTATCGCATATTCTCGTTGGTTAGTGTCTCGTGTGTTCGAGAAGTGTGGCGTTTTCCACGATTTTTTGCGTGTTTTACTGTAATTTCTTTAACGGTTTTTATTTGGAGCGAGCAAAAACGCTGTTTTGTTGACGTGTGTAAACACTTTTATATATAACAGAGACTCATCTCTTTTTTTCGCTCCATAATACCTATTTACGAAATAAATCGCAAAAAAATCGAAAATTTACATTGATTAGATATACGCGACTGAAACCACTCGTTTCGACAACAAGATGGCGATACGCAGTGATGTATTTTGTCGATTTTTGTCTCGAACAAATCAGTTTTTCAGTTTATCTCATAAATTAGCAGGTATCTGTCACCATTAATGCATAGTTAGATAATATATATTTAAATATACGGCATAACACAAAATTGTTTCAGTTCCCCTTTAATGGTGTGGGGATCCCAGACTGAGATGGCTTATTCCAGGACAGGTCTTACCATGGCTTTGTGTGTTGTTTCTTTTATTTTTCTATTTCCTATTTTGATGTTCCATCTAAGAAAACCTAGGGTCTTGTTGTCCTTGTTTATTGTGTTATTGATGTGAGAGCTCCATGTGTTGTCACTTGTGATAGTGATGCCTAGGTATTTCATCTTAACGTTTGTGAGGGTATGTCCGTGCAGTTGATATGAAGCTTTTGCTGTCTTCCATTTGCGCGTAACACTCAGAACGGAACACTTCTGTGTGGGTGGAAAGATATGGACCACTGCTCTTTCTAATGATGAAGAGCACCAGGTTGCTGATTTTGCCAATAACGGCAGTCCCTGGGATTTTGAGGCTCGCATACAGGAATTTAACTTTAATTGGTAGTCGCTCGTCGCTGGTCGGAGTATTTCGTGGGAACGTTCTTCGAAGTTTGGGCGCGGGCGAGTCTAATACCCAAATACGTCGACCAAGACAGGAAGTGGAGCGTAGTACAAATAATTCAGCCTGCATCCGCACATAAAGTGGGGTAAACTGACAAATCCACGTTTCAACAGGTAGAAGGGTGTCTAAGGAAAACTATCGTTATTTGCCGGATAAAAGCATGAACATTGGACCATATATGTAACATTTCACGGCGAATCCTTGACCTTGAATTTCAAGGTCAAATGTTACTGAACGTGAAATATCAATGTTTCAATACCACCATGATGGGGAGGTTTCAAACTAGAAACCAATGTGTGTGGTGTGAGATGTGAGGTGTGTGGTAGTGTGTGGTGTGGTGTGTGGTGTGTGGTGTGTGTGTGTGGTGTGGTGTGTGTGTGTGTGTGTGTGTGTGTGTGTGTGTGTGTGTGTGTGTGTGTGTGTGTGTGTGTGTGTGTGTGTGTGTGTGTGTGTGTGTGTGTGTGTGTGTGTGTGTGTGTATTATGCATGTATGTATGTATGTATGTATGTATGTATGTATGTATGTATGTCAAAGTCAAATATTACTGAACGTGAAATACAGATTTGTTTCAACAGCATCGCCGTTTTTTGTATGTATGAATGCAAGTATGTATTTATATATATATATATATGTATGTGTGTGTGTGTGTGTGTGTGTGTGTGTGTGTGTGTGTGTGTGTGTACGTACATGTATATATATATATATATATATATATATATATATATATATATATATATATATATATATATATATATATATATATATATATATATATATATATATATATGTCTACAGTGCGCACCACAACTGTCTTCGTCCCTGAAGAGCCAGTTGTCACGTACACCACACAACTGTTCCATGAGCAGCTACACTGTCACCAGTTGTCACGTACACCACCTTGTTTTCTGGCCAATGCTTCGACTGGATCACTTTTCCAAGAAACTTGAATAGCTCCTCCTTGTTTTTCGAATCCCGCAGGAACTGGTCATTTCTTTGGAACCTTGGCTTTTCTTTTCACTCACACTCTTCTACCGTGTCCTCGCTTCTCTCTGGCTGTCAAACTGGTATCGATGAGAGAGAGAGAGAGAGAGAGAGAGAGAGAGAGAGAGAGAGAGAGAGAGAGAGAGAGAGAGAGACAGGGAAGAAGGGAGGGAGGGAGGGAGGGAGGGAGGGAGAGGGAGGGAGGGAGGGAGAGAGAGAGAGAGAGAGAGAGAGAGATGGAGGGGGGGAAAGGCAGGTTATATTGCACGAATAACAGAGTGGGGTCACCATCGCGGAACAATGTCCGACTTGACGTTCGACAGCTGCGTACATCAGCGGATCCAGGGGGATTTTAGACCCCCCTGTGTCCGTGGCAAATATTACAGTAAAGGAACACGTATATATTGGTCTCCTCCAAGTAGTTCGGAGGAGACCAAGCGGGTGATATCTGGGATTCAAATTCCTGCAAAAAGAGTTCTGCCAACTTTGGTCCCGCGAGAAGCCACCTTTGGAGAGCTGCTGCGTATTCAGTGAGACCGATGATCCCGCCCTTCCCTTCACCCTTTTATTTACTTGTTCGTGCGCCTGGTCGACGGGCATTGCTGAGAACCAGCGAGTCGATTTGGGCACTACCCAATTGCCTTCTATGAACATCGTCAACGCTGCGAGAGGCAATGTCTTCATGATCTCCATCTGCACGTTGACCCAACGACTGTAGTTCATGTGGTCGAGGCTGAAGAACACGAACACAAGTGCTTCCATGCAGGCTACGTAGATACCACAGTTCTTCTCTCGATGCGTTCTGACGAAGATGAGAACAAGTTTTTCCATTCCCAAGTTGAAATCATGGCAAGCGAATGTTGGGAACTTTTGTATCATTTTCGCCCTCCAGGCATCTCTCTTTCCTGCTTCACTGACACTCTTTGCCACATCAAATGCCCCTTTCTGTTTCGATTTGACTGAAGATATATGTAACTACACTTGCAAACTACAAGTGTAGTTACGCACTTACGTTTGATAGCGTCTGACATCGCGTTCGTTTAGAGTCCGCTAGGGGGTAGCATCATTTGGACGTTCACTTGTTTGACGTATATAGAATAGGCATTGAAGTAAAACAAAATAAACCTGCCCTTAAACTTAGCTTGCATATATGCACAAAAGCAGTGGCTCTGCTGAAGAATACAAATTTCCCTATCATTGTCATTTGACCTTGACATTTCCAGGTTGTTGACATTTGGCTTTGACATTCACAGTCAAGAACACAACATCACATTTGGATCCGGCATGAATGCGTACAAAAACAGCTATGCTACTGAACAATATGAATTTCATTATCGTTCACATTTGACCGTGAATCTTCACAATTAATTATATTTGACTTTGACATTCAAGGTCAGTAACAAACTGTCTGATTTGGATCCAATATGATTGCTTCCATACAACATACATATAAAAACAGCGGTGCTACTAAAAAATAGAAAATAATACGTGGATCCGGTTATAATCGAATTCTACCTAAACTTTTACGCATATGGTTCAATGTTCATGCCTTTATCCATCAAGTAACGATTCGGCTAAAAACTGGCCTTAGCAAACCAGACTAAGGTCAATCTACCAGGGGCATTGTAGTACTACTATCACCCCTGGTTAGCGAGTATGGGTAAGGGGTCAAGACCCAAGTACTAATTTAGATACATGTCGGTCATACGTAAATATGACCACCATTACGTCTATCACCGCCCGCAGCGAACTATTGTCAACATTTCATCAACTTTTAAAGTACTAATTCAGGGAGATCTGAGACCACATTTACGATGTTTCCAACATTACAATTACACAGAGTCCCTAGGAAAGTGAAGATTGTGCATGATTTATTAGTTTTAGTGTCTACTAATTGTATATTATTATATTTATTTCTTCATTAATATATTAATTATCTATTTATTTATTTATATATATTATTTCTTATTGGAATGCAACTATTTACAATTATATATTTTTAATTAAATTATCAATGGTATTTTATATTTGTAAGTTTATCTATGAGTTCGTCTAGTTTAGCTTTGTTTAGCCAAGTTTGTTATTCAAATGTAAATACTCCTGAACAAGGTTTTATTTAGATATTGAAACATACGCGATTATCCGCTAGGGAGCACCACTGTTCACTTTAGCGAGCTAGTTAGAACTAGCAACTGGGAAACACAATGTTGCAACATACGCAACTCCGAAAATCGTATGCCAACAGACCAGTAAACACGCATAAGAACAAATTAGACTACCACTTGCAAGAGTGTTCAACTTGTCATTAAAAGAAGGAGTGGTTCCTTTTGAATGGAAAGAAGCAAACATCATACCATTATTTTAAAAGGGTTCGAGAAATAAGTAAGACAATTACAGATCAGTGAGTTTAACATTAGTGATTTGTAAAGTATTAGAAAGGCTAATTAAATACCACATGATGGACTTCCTTGTTAGGCATAAATAATTAAATCCATCTCAACATGGATTCCTAAAATGGAGGTCATGCTTAACAAATATGTTAAGGGTTTTTTTTAAGAAATCACGAAGTGGATAGACGAGGGATCAACAGTAGATATTATATATTTAGATTTTCAGAAAGTGTTTGACAAAGTGCAACATCAAATATTACAACTTAAATTAAAAGCCCATGGCATCGGGGTCGGCATAATCAATTGGATAGAACAATGGATGACTGACAGAAGACAACGTGTTGTGGTAGATGGGGAGGTTTCAAACTAGAAATCAGTTTGAGTGGGGTACCACAAGGATCAGGATTAGGACCTTTATTATTCTTAATATATACAAATGACTTGGACGATAATATAACAAGCAACATACTGAAAGTCGCTGAAGACACAACGTATTTACAAGGGTTAACAATGATGCTGATAAACAACATTTATAAAACGATTTATACAAATGAGCTAAATGATCTGAGAATGGCAGATGTTATTGAATTTTGGGAAATATAAATGCAAAACACTTTTTCTCCCTCAAGAAAGATAATATGACATGGGGTAACATTAGTAAAGGATCAGTGTAGCTTGGATATCAGGAAGTATTCGTTCTCACAGAGGACAATCAACGAATGGAACACATTATCTAAATATTGTGTAACTGCTAGCAGCGTAAATATGTTTAAAAACAAGGTTGCCACATATCTCATGAGGTCAGGCTATACATATATTAAAACAATTGGACTCTGGATAAGCCAATGGCGTTCTTGTCCACTTGTCATGTGGGCATTTGTCTTGGATGGCAATCTTGTTAAATCTTGTCTTCTTGAACTGTGATATCATGACCGCCCAAATGTGTTTTGATGACCCCACACTTTTAACATATGCTGGTTATCTGCTTAATTTGAACGTTTCGCGAAGGGGCGACGTCATTATACGGTGGTTAATTATGTGTCCACGAAGTGAACCCATGGACATCTAACCATGTCTTTGATTTTGTTCACAGGTATTGGAAATTGTCCGCGGTTGCACTGAAATACAATATTGACATTTTAAAACAAATAACAGTCACATTATACTAAGACAAATGCTATAGGCGCACTGTATATATATATATATATATATATATATATATATATATATATATATATATATATATATATATATATATATATATATATATATATATATATATACCAGTTATACCGCTGGATGCTCGGTCGCGCCAAGACACTTCAGTCTATGCTAAACAGGGGCACCACGTGTAGGTGCTGCTGCGGGCACAGTTGACTAGTGAGAGGCCATATGGAAATGACTCACAGCTGGAAGCCAGGCGCCGGTCCCGCGGCGATCACTACCCCTGGAAAGGAGTGGTTATGTGTTTAGCATCACTTTCCTTGGGTTGAGCGGGATGTCCAGCCCAGACCTCAACCATCCCCGGCCATAGGCTGAAAAGCGCATTCATGTTTTTTCAAGAAATGTTTTCTTGTTTACGTTGTGAGTTGTTTGTATTCGTCACCATCAGCGATCGGCTCGAACAGCATGCGGATATTTATACGCTTCGCTTCGTGCATTGTTAAGCGAGACGCCGAGGTTCCGCAAAGCATTTGCATTTATTTGTAGAACTTTCATCCACAACGTCGGGCTTTATTTATGGTGCAACAGTTGAGGTTGAAACGGGTACATGACTTTTTTCTATTCACTTATTGTCCACTATTGACTTTGAGTGATTCATGAACATACATGAAATATAAATTATTCTGTTATGGTAACTTTTAACCACTTTTATCTGGGTAGTATATTATATTATGCTTTTTGCGGCATTACTTCGCTGCACATCCTACAACGCTATTGTTAGTGGCAACCAGACTCGACGGTTCTCGCAGAACTCGACGGTTCTCGCAGAACTCAATCAATATCACAGCCACAACTCGACAGTTCTTGCAGAACTCAACGGTTCTCGCTGAACTCGACAGGTTTTGCCGTTTCATCAATTTATATGTCCGCTACGGCGCCTCATACAGGTCCGCTTGGTTGTCTGTGAAGTGCATCTAAGAAGTACTTAACACCTGCTATGGTTAGATGCGGCTGTCTGTAGGAGTTTCTATATGGTGCTGGTATATGCCCTGTATTCTGTATTGAGAAAGCTTTTGTATTTTCAACACGTATAATGATTATAAAAGTATAATTTACATAATATTAGATCAGGTAGTAGGACTTTCTTTGCAGCAACAATACAGCGATATGCTGTCCTTGAAAACGTCAGGCCTGCTGACTGACTTTAACACACTGCGAATAAATAAATCCCATGTCACTATCATAATTTATCTCCATCATCATTTCTCTCAATATTACGTTGTGGCCACGTTCCGGGGAGACCGACCAGCAACGTATGTCCCATTGCGGTGTCTGCACGAGAAGAAGCATGTTCCACCAACCGTGTATAACAACAACGTAACAACATTACGCCACTTAGTGGTTCTTGCAGACGTACGGCGTCTGGCGATTTACGATAGCAAAGCCCGTAATAACAATGAAAGGTAGGAATATGTATCTACGCATTAGATCATTGGCAAATACTTAGCTTCATATATACACCTGTATATAATTGATGACAAATGTATATTTCTTACTAATCTGCGAAACCCTTCTCACGAATGTGCGAAATAACGTTCCATAAAACCGATAATTATGTATGTACTGTCTTACATACATCGATCGAATAATAAAACAGCTTTTAAAAGAAGTCATCACGTCACGCCATCCAGCCAATTAAATAAGGTGTTTGTCGACGTTTCGTGAGAAGTGACCATTTACTTGTCGCTTTCTCATCTATATAAGTTAGTGATTTCTAAGGGATGTAACTTTACGGTATCCAGGTTTAGATTATTTCTTAGCAATGATGACTTGGTCTGTTTTTACGCTTGTACCGGCATTCTTTTTTTATCATGTTTTTCAGAAAGTTATTGTGATATTTGCAAAATACTGTCTTATATACTAGTATTTCCATTTGCTTCTGAGCAAAGTACTCATCCGTTGCTTTTTATATTTATTTTATGGTTGCACTTTGCAGTTAAAATATTCATTAGGAGATTATAAACAGCGTGCTCCATTTTTTTATCAGGCAATTGGCACACTGTTGTGAACATGATTAAAGTCAGTTAGGTAAATACTCGGTTAAATGCCTGAGTTAAGTGTTAACCTTTTTTTACTTCTTCGTTGAAACGCAACGCAATAAGGATTCACGGTTTTTTCTTCAAGTGTGTTGGTAAAAGGCGTTTGTGCGTAAATAACGTACCGTAGAAAGATCCGGTTGCCCGGAGCAAGGGTTAAAGGCGTCCATGATAGAACTACCGAGGCGTTAGAAAATCAGACGCATAGACATCGACACTATGTGATACCATGGGGTTTATACAACCGGCAATAAATACTCAGGGGAACAAGGTAAATAATATTTTATCTGCTTTGCCATATAACATGAAGAGTGTATAATTATGTGTGTAATTATTGTACGACTTTTACATGTATTATTTTACTGACTGTATAATGTGAATACAACTCAATTGTACGACTTTTACATGTATTATATTACTGACTGTATAATGTGAATACAACTCAATTGTACGACTTTTACATGTATTATATTACTGACTGTATAATGTGAATACAACTCAATTGTACGACTTTTACATGTATTATATTACTGACTGTATAATGTGAATACAACTCAATTGTAGGACTTTTACATGTATTATTTTACTGACTGTATAATGTGAATACAACTCAATTGTACGACTTTTACATGTATTATTTTACTGACTGTATAATGTGAATACAACTCAATTGTACGACTTTTACATGTATTATTTTACTGACTGTATAATGATGTGAATCCAACTCAGTTGAGTTGCCAATGAAATTGTGTTTACCTTGTTTATCTTATCTATCTTATTTATCTTATTTATCTTTAACCCTCACATGCGTACCTGTTCAATCCAAGCTCCTTACGTGTTGTAATACGTTTTAGTATTATTCTCAACTGTATATCATTCCCTTTATCTATGTGTTTAATTGATTTACATATAAAAGAGGAATATAGGTATAATAGTTATCTTGTATTACAGGGTTATAATCAGAACTTACTTTGTTAGGATTTGAGGTATTTTTCTATGCACGCAATAGATATGGACTGCATTATAGTTTCAGTATAAACGTCAATGAATATTTATTGTTGAACATAATATAGCACATATAAAGCAATGCCAATGCATAACACGTCAAATTTACAAATAGCATATTTCATTTGATGTGGTGTTGGATCGCGATTCGGGGTATAAATGTAATTGATGGTTTTAACTAAATGTGCTCATTCTTAGTATATATTGTGTTTCTCATGACAAATACGTAGGGTAAACATTTACCCCAGGTTACAAATAATGTATAAAAAATAACGCACACCTAAGAGGGTTAACAAGTCGCGTTCTGTTTGTGCGATGGCTTGTTTGCGAACGGGAACATCGACCTCCAACCCGGATTCATACGCTTCGTCAAACACTCTTGAGCGAGACACTGGACCGCAGTGCATTCACATTTGTTTGTACGTTCTACCGCTACGTCTGACGTTATATTTAGTCTGTCAGTTGACGCTGTCTCTGTCAGGAGAAACGGGTGCGCTTGTTTATCTCTAAAAAGCGTCTCTAAGAAATAGAGTCTGTTGTCGTTTGACGCAGCTGTCTGTTGGATAATCGCAGTTGTGATGTCGGAGTGAAGCCGAGGGCATGGATCGTTTGTACGACCGGTTAGCCTGGTTGCTGCTGATGTTGCTGCTAAGCCGACAGAAGGCAGGAGTTAGGGCGGCTGAGTGCGATACAACCGGGGAAGACCTGATCGTTAATGACGGCACGGAATGCTCTCTACCGGCTACTGTCGGCAAGACATTTAGACGCGTCTCGATCGCCGGACGATTGCAGGTCCACAAGGATACTGTTGGGCGGTATGCAACTCTGCGGGCGGAGAGTGAGGTGGTTGTCACCTCAACTGGGGTGCTGACGGCGTCAGGGCTGGGCTTCAGCGGCGGACAGGGCCCTGGTCACGGCGTAACGCGCGCCACATCTGGGACTGGGGGTAAGTAAATTTCCACAGTAGCTAAGAACAATTTAGTAGAAGATGGTTAAACGCTAGCAGCGTGAGCATGGTTAAAACAGGACCGACCGACCGACCGACCGACCGACCGACCGACCGACCGACCGACCGACCGACCGACCGACCGACCGACCGACCGACCGACCGACCGACCGACCGACCGACCGACCGACCGACCGACCGACCGACCGACCGACCGACCGACCGACCGACCGACCGACCGACCGACCGACCGACCGACCGACCGACCGACCGACCGACCGACCGACCGACCGACCGACCGACCGACCGACCGACCGACCGACCGACCGACCGACCGACCGACCGACCGACCGACCGAACCAAACTTGACTCCACGCAAGCAATAAAATCACTTCTGCTGGTAGCAATGCGACTTTATTCAGCGGCTTAAGCGGCCCATTTTAATAGCGCATGAAAAGGAAGTGAATTGATTATACTAATCAGCTGATTCTGGTATCCGCGTTTATGTTAAGAGGAACCACTATACACGTTCACTCCAGCATAAAACCTTATACAGAATGACTTTTTTCCTGAAATCGGTCGTCTTAATACACTGACGTAAATTTAATATATCTACACACTGGCGAGCGAACTTAATTTAGATGAAATGTGAAAGCAATGTTCACCGCCATAGTTAACAAGAGATTTATTCCGCTACAACAGTCCGAACAAAACGATCTGGGTAACAGCGACGAACGAAACCTGGGAAGGACACTATGCAAAAAGACCCGTTTTCATCATAAAATGCACGCCCACTAAAAGATTCTGTTGACGCGAGCCAGAAGATAAAGATCTCGCGTTTACAATACCTACGACCTACATTTCTCGACCGACCGAAGCCGGTCTTTGTTCGCGCGACGTTGGCTGCACCGTAACCGTATATCTTAATGTTGTCTCCGTGCTACGTAGGGTAATACATTATCAGCAGCATAAAACAGTTCATGTCGTAGACCATCCCGGACACCCATCTGTTGCATAACATGCCACGCGTGCGTGTGTACGTGCGTGCGTGCGTGCCTGCTTGCGTGCGTGTATGTTCATGCCTGTGCGTGATGCGTGTCTCCTGCTTTCTTTGCCAACCTATTTGTAAAGATCATGTTTCATGTTGGTTATAACATTATTAACATTGTTATAATGTTTCCGTCTTATCATACTAATTGAGCCACATGTGTTAGTGTTGCGAGGTTGAAGGGTCGTCAGTGTAGTATTTATGGAGCCGGTACCCGACAGAGGAGCGAGCTGCTTTGAACTGGTGTCGGTGATCAATATTACATTGATCAACAACACGGTTAAACTAATGCTCGGCGAAAGGGTGTCCAACATCATTTTTAGACAGCTCAAAGACGGGCCCACGTGTGAGCATGTATGCTTTTACGGTTAACGTTCCATGACGTAGAAAGCAAGCAAGCTTCCCTTTGGAAACGGGTCTTAACTTTATGATTGTGATGAAGTGTTGCTAGATCATGTTCGATCGTTAACTGTAGCTTGTTTATTCTTCATAGACTACAATGTAGTCGTCACATATACAATAAAGCCCCCGTTTGTGGGACGCCGATAGTTGACGGCAGTTAAGCTGAATTGGAGTTATTTTTAACAAGTAGGTATGCATAAACCACATACCTGTGTGCTAGTGGATCGTCAGTTAGCACACAATAGAACTGTTTGTGCGTCACCGTCATTTGATCATTCCTGGCGTGGTGGAGGTATGATTGTTGTAGGTTATGTACGCTCTACATATCAGACGACTACTGCATGTTGCGATAAAAGCACCATATTTTTCAGTATTGTTTATTAATGTGATAAGGATTATTCTGAGACATTTTTATGGTATTTAGCGCTTATTCACTGATTACAAGTGTAAACAAAGAGAGAGAGAGAGGAGAGAGAGGGGAGAGAGAGAGAGAGAGAGAGAGAGAGAGAGGAGAGACAGGGGGAGAGAGAGAGAGAGAGAGAGAGAGAGAGAGAGAGAGAGAGAGAGAGAGATATTTATTTGTTTATTATCGTCTGCAAACACGCATGAGTAGATTTGCATAGTAGATTATCTCTTCCGTATCCATTAAACTTAAACACAATGTGTGTATAGAAAGATTGAGTAAAGCTATACAAATAATACGCATAACGGCCTTTGATAAAAGAACGGACGTTGTACACTATGTCATTGTATGACGAACTATTTGTACATACCTTTTCTCTCTCTCTCTCTCTCTCTCTCTCTCTCTCTCTCTCCTCCTCTCTCTCTCTCTCTCTCTCTCTCTCTCTCTCTCTCTCTCTCTCTCTCTCTCTCTCTCTCTCTCTCTCTCTCTCTCTCTCTCTCTCTCTCTCTCTCTCTCTCTCTCTCTCTCTCTCTCTCTCTCTCTCTCTCTCTCTCTCTCTCTCTCTCTCTCTCTCTCTCTCTCTCTCTCTCTCTCTCTCTCTCTCTCTCTCTCTCTCTCTCTCTCTCTCTCTCTCTCTCTCTCTCTCTCTCTCACTAGTGGCGCCCACGAATATTACCATTAAGTAACATAATTACAAACCAATGAAATTATAAGAACTCCTTTTTCCATTTGCACCAACATAAATCAGTTGTTCACTACTTGTCTCTCTTTATGAACTCGGCGCAGTTTTACAATTGGATTCGTCCTCGCTTGTGTTCTACTCTCTGACAAGCGTTGTATTTTCCCGAACTGACAAGAACGTTACACATTGTATAACGTTTGCTGCATGTCAGTGAACCTGACCACAAACGCAACAATTGTAACAATTAATTATGTTTTACTTAAATCAATAACCTAATATGTTATTTGTACTAAGGGTACCACACTGTTATCCGTGGCTGCTTAGTCAAATATATAACTAATGTGGTGAATTCCAAGTAGATTTGTTTCTATTTATATTATTATAAGGCGTCATTATAACTGTCGTTGAAAAAACAGGCGAGTTCCACGTACCGAACGACCGGTCACTCCAAATTCGCCTGGCTCGTGGGACGTGAATCTGACTGAATTAACTAGAGCGGAACGACCGGGTTGGCTGACATCGTGAGACACAGTTGGTGATGTACTTCAGTTCACCCACACTCAGTGCTCGATGCACTAGTAGCACGATCTGAAATTCCACTCGTCTACTATCAGCAACCAATGCAGCTTGTTCAGAAACAGTGTCACGAGGCAGAATTTCGCGGCACCATTCACAATGCCCGTTTCTGTACTCACAAAATGTGTTTTAATACGAGCTGGCATTACGTACGGTACGACCGATATATTTTATCTGGCCCAGCAGCGAAATCGTGGACGTATGACTGATGAATTATCTTGAAACGTCTGTATGCACGACTACGCACTTGACGTGAATCGTATTCACGGAAAGTTCGAGTAGGGGAAGGTGGGGCATGTCCGTACACCTAAGGTATAATGTGCTATAACTAGTGAAGTGTTTATGCCAGAAGGGTAACATTTCGCTTTGCTAATCTGTATATTTAGTCGTTTCCTGCTACCAATTACCAAACTGGGGATCCCACGTTCATTGTCCTGCCAGTAGGTCAGTGGGCAGGCACTTCTAACAATGCGCATCTCACTAAACAGAAACATGAACAGGAAATACTGACTTGTCTCAAAGACTCAACAAAACAAACTAATAATACAGATACATATTTTCAGTAAAAAGAAAAGAAAATGGGAAAAATATGAAGTACAGTCAGAAAATAAATTTAATGTCACATATGGGAGATTCCTATTAAGACTAAATTTAGTCCTGTCACAGGAGCAACCTTATTCTTAATTTCCACGATTCTTTACATTTTGCAAAGACTCCTTACTAGTCACTAGTACTCCCTAGTAATAGCATTGCATCATTAGAGTCATTACTACAAAAAATGCTTGACATTAGTTGCAAAACCATGTAAACTGTGTTGTTTTTCTCTCATTAAATCAGCTGCATTCATTATGGCATGTCGCACACTGTACTTTAGGTAAGTGTCGACCACTGAATGTTCAGTCGCTGTCTCCCGACTCCCGTCCTTAAAGTCGGCACGCATCGTTGGTGGTGGCTGTGTGGACTCGGTAGTTATGGTAGAGCTGGGGAGGAGGGTCACCAGGTCAGTTTTTAACTGCACACCTGCTTGGGTATGGGTATGACACATTGCATCAAAGGCATCTAATGTTTTGATTAAAATGCATTTTTTAATCAAGTGCAAATGCAAATGTTTTTTAATCAATTGAAATGTTTTTGATTCAAATGCAAATACAAATGTTTTGATTCAAATGCACATTGTACATTTCAGGCTGCAGAACATCATATGCTTTGTTAGGTATACCCATAAGTATTACATGGGGGTTAAATGCCCCCACATAAATAATATAAACATAACCAGCTGTAGTTTCTATAATAACAATGAATTTGGTGATATCTGGTGAAGTTGATGCGCGACATTGGTCTGTCTCAACTACAGCGCACACAAAAACCATGCCACGAAGAAAAACCAATATACACATAATAAATATTATGATTACAGATACTTGAACAACGAACCTACATTAACCACACTGTTAGACGATTACTGTCTTTAGTACATCCCACCTCAAAATTCCACCTCCCACATATTTTCTAGGCCAACCTCCCATGTATTTTTAGACAAACCGCCCACCTGCCACATATTTTTTTAGGACCGACCTCCCCTTCCTGCCGCATACCTTCCATAATGAAACTGTTTAACATGGGTGAAATAATAAGCATCCCCATAGGTGTAAGGCTTATGTTATATATCACATAATGACTCATACATCCGTAAATACGGGCGAACCAAATTAATATATATATATATATATATATATATATATATATATATATATATATATATATATATATATATATATACCAGTACCATCTACATCATGCCATCACGCTATATAAATGAACATACTGGACTGGAGCATATCTGCACACGACTGGACCAAACTTGCACTCACCTAGCGGACAAGCCACAAACGACCGGCGGGAGGATATTGTCTGTGTTCCCGTACACACGGTCTACGGCGGTAAAAGTGTATTTGTTCAACGATAACAATAATAACACACATTCCAAAAATGCACAAGCACACCGACATGCATATATTATTGTATGTATGGTCTACGTATACATATATACATATATTTAAAACTACATGATATTCTGCACAAGCAACAATTTAGTTTATAATTTTTTACCGACGCAAACGAGTTCAACTGGCTGGTTTAAGTGTTCGAAATACGAGTTAGATACTACCGTAGACCACAGTTTTGAAACTAAATACTACGTGGTTTGGTCAATAATAAGGTGTGAAAACATGTTTCTGCATGCGGACATGCCCCACCTTCCCCTACACTGGAATGCAGCATGAGCTAAATGTTAAAAGTTATCGTGTTTAGTACAACTCTGGCATATATTTCTCAGCCGAAGGCAGTTATTGTTCGCATGACATCGGTTCCAACATAACAGTATGTCACAGCGCCGTCTCGACGTAGCGTAATACATTCTCCTAACCATAAACCGTGAAGGACGACGCGCAGTCGGAGGCCACCCCGAACACACACTGTCTGTCGCATTAGCTGGAACGCTTCGCGTTAGATCCATTCGCCCGTGCGTGCATGCGTGTGGTGTGATCACTGTTCTCTTAAACAACTGTTGATGGCAGATGCTTGAACTATGAAACCTAACCCTAACTATACAGTGAACTTAAAGGTATGCTTAACATGTAGCTGTTTAAGCAATAGTAATAAAGGTAAGGTAAAGGTACGTTCTTGTATAACGCGGTATCCAGTCCGTCCGTAGGACCGCTCAAAGCGCTTTACACTTCACCCCCTGGCATACCTGTTCATTCCAAGGCCATCTCAACTTCTCTGGGAAGCATTCAGCCATGCTGCAATTGCGCGAAGACTATTCGTTCACATTTCCACCACTGTCTGTATTGCGAAGTACTCATGTATACAGCAAAGTAAACTGTGGCAATGTGGGGTGATCAAACTTGCCAAAGGTTCGCAGCGACCGCAGTGGGATTTGAAACCGGGTTCTCTCGATTGAGAGTCCGACCTTCTAGCCGGTATGCCATCGCGCCCCACGCCCCACGCCCCAATAGGTGGTAGTGGATCGTCCGTGAAAATAGCGGCTGGCACTGATAAGAAATTTGCCCTAACGGAGATTTGTTGTTCTAAATATGAATTGACAATAACAAAGAGTAGCTATGGTGGATCCATTTATCCAAGCCATGACGTAACCTACGTGTGTCTTAACCTGACCTGGCATTACTTTCGACATGACAGATAGTGTACAGTATAACCGTTTGTACATCACTGTGATTTGATCGTGCCCAGCAGCATGATGGTAGAGAGAGATGGGGGAGGGAGAGAGGGAGGGAGAGAGAGAGATTTGAAAGAGAGAGACATTTACAGACAGACAGACGGAAAGACGGCAAAAAGAAAGACGGACACTCAGACTGATAGACCTACGGATAGAAGGCCATACGGACAGACGGACATACGGACAAACCGACAGACGGACAGACAGAGTACCAGAAAGACAGAGATACACAACGACAGAGATTGAGGATAAAAGGTAAAGGTACCGTCTTCTATAGCGCAGTATACAGTACTTTTGACTTATCAAAGCGCGTTACACTACACCCTCTGGCAGACCTGTTCATTCCAACTCCATCTAGACTTCTCTGGGACGCATCCAGCCTTGCGGCAATTACTGCGCGAACACTATTTGTTCACACATCCACCTCTGTCTGACATTAAAACAAAATATTCCTACCTACTTTTCGCTTATATTTTAATACGCACGCACACACGCACACGCACGCCCTAACGGCGCACATGGACGTTAAACATTACTACAAATCAGTGACAGTTGATCTGACAAGAACATTTATAGCCACGGATAATTTGTACAAATGTCCTTAACAAAATCCCATCCCAATGAAGACAAGCCAACGTAGAAAACTGTGTTTTATAAACCCATAACTAAAACGGTGTATTATATATAACATGGCGAAACAGGCAACAGTTTTCCAGCTAGCTATGCCTTACATCAGCGACTTTATAAAGGTATGTCCTTTGTATTAAGGGCACCACAATACTGTACTTGAAGGCTCAGTAGTTCACATGTGCAAATAAATAAATAAGTGATGTGTTAGAGGTCGTGTAAATTGTTTGCGTTATACACGACACACCTCGCCGCAGTGACGACATCCTGTTCAAACGATCCATGGTTCTGGAAGTTAATAAGATCAACATGACATTAGCCCTAGTAAGCCGACAACACACTGATAACTTCCTAGTCAATAGATCACTGTCCGTGAATAAGGAAGTTAATAAAATACAAGATATTTGCCCGAGTTATTAACCGATTTTCTTGTCCAACGATCATGATCGATGGTTCAGGATGTTAAAGTTAACATGACCTTAGCCGTGATTAAGGAAGTTTATAAACATACACGAGACTTGTCCGCTTTAGTATCCGACGTCTGTGGATAACTTTACTAGGGTGTCACTGTAGGTTTACATAGCTGATTATCTCTCCTGGATCCCTTAATCTGTGTGCATAAGATGATGGAACAAAATTATACAGATTACACGTAGAATAGCCTTTCATAAAATAATGGATGGTTGCACACGACTCGGACTTGTGACTAACTGCGGGGCATGCCGACTACATTGTGTTGTCACCATATTATTAAATATCCCTATCTACTTTAAGTTTATATTTTAACACACACACACACACACACACACACACACACACACACACACACACACACACACACACACACACACACACACACACACACACACACACACACACACACACACTCACACACACACACACACACACACACACACACACACACACACACACACACACACACACACACACACACACACACACACACACACTCACACACACACACACACACAGACACACACACACACACTCACACACACACACACACACACACACAAACGCACACACTTACGCACGCACACATGCACGGTATCGCGCGCGAGCGAGTATTTTGATCACCGTCACAGTTGTCTTCTCTCCAAATTAGAATACACAC
The DNA here is from genome assembly GCA_033239005.1 of Lamellibrachia satsuma. Taxonomy (NCBI): domain Eukaryota; kingdom Metazoa; phylum Annelida; class Polychaeta; order Sabellida; family Siboglinidae; genus Lamellibrachia; species Lamellibrachia satsuma. The sequence continues at coordinate 691,159 of BSQZ01000011.1, forward strand.
TGACTCTACGTCAGCTAAGCGTGTTGTGCCGTTGCCACACGCCTGCCGATGAATGAATACATGTACAACTATCAATCGAACCCTATACGCTTCCTATCGTCTAGTTCGCCACCTGTCGGTTTGTCTGCTGCGAGATTTACACATTGCTGCCACCTTGCTGATTGTTTATGCACTATAAATGTTATAAGCATACAACATATTTGAGCGATAACGTGCCCAGCCAAACGAGCAACCGCCAAGCAAAGAGCAATCGCCAAATTGATTTTCTTCCTAATAGATATTTGCGTGCGTGCGTGCGTGCGTGCATGTGTATATGCGGGCGTGCGTGTCTATACCTATATAGATATGGGTACTATTATCCACCGCTGTCTCCAATATATTACAATATTATATTGATCAAGTTCATGACCTTAGTTCAATAGTGGGAACCTTTGGTTTGACCTTTCGTAGCTTCAGGACAAGCTTCGGGAGCTAGTGGAGCTATATACACGAGATGGCGTGCCCGGTTTTGTTTTTACCCAAGTGACATTCACATGATTTTATGATTTTATGCTGATTTTAATTTAATTTAATTTAATTTAATTTAATTTAATTTAATTTAATTTAATTTAATTTAATTTAATTTAATTTAATTTAATTTAATTTAATTTAATTTAATTTAATTTAATTTAATTTAATTTAATTTAATTTAATTTAATTTAATTTAATTTTATTTTATTTTATTTTATTTTATTTTATTTTATTTTATTTTATTTTATTTTATTTTTATTTTATTTTATTTTATTTTATTTTATTTTATTTTATTTTATTTATTTTATTTTATTTTATGTTATTTTACTGATTTTATGCTTATCTGCGGTTTCGCTTATTATGAAACAACTACACTAATTAACTTAAGTTGAAAGTTGTGAAGGCTGCCACATCGTTTTGGTGTTTACAAAATTGCTTATGCAAATGAGCATAGCAGTTGTTCATGAAACATTCTTCTTGTCCTAAAATTGGACAATTATCTGAATCACCATCACCATCATATTGTCGTTGATATACCGTCATCATAATCATTAATATAACTATCATGTGAATGGTAGTTCTGCTGCATTAACTAGGGTGTTGCCTATTATTCTTTTGGGTTTACATTAAAGCGACACTTTTCTCAATAAGTAGGGATGTTTTTATACTTAATGTTTGTATTGTTATTTGCAGGAAGCCATGGTGGTCGAGGTGGCACAACACACGGCTCGTTCCTTAGCTCCGGAGAAGCACCAGCATATGACACATTCATCAGACCTGACCAGCCTGGCAGTGGAGGGGGTGGACCAACAGGAGGCTCAGGCGGTGGGGTGATCCACATTGTCAGTAACAAGGTGACCATAGATGGGATTGTGTCGGCAGACGGAATTGATGGACAGGGGGATAGTGGTGGCGGTGCAGGCGGCAGCATCCTCATCAAAGTCAACAACCAGGGTCCATTCAATGGAGGTGGATTGATAACGGCTCAAGGAGGACGTGGTGCTGGAAGAGGCGGTGGTGGCGCTGGAGGGCGAATCACTGTCATTTTCAAGCAAGAGTCATCGTCATACAGTGGACACTTTTATGCATATGGTGGCGTAGCAGGTTGGTATTGTGTTGTAATAATGGACAAGTGAATAATGGAAAGATAATATTCACTACTGGTGGTTCACTTCTCTAGAAGGTCGTCAGTAATCCAAGTATGCATTAAATGCTTTACAATGTGTATAATGGAATTAATTTGTTGATATGTCCAACAATGATATTATGCATAGATATTCTTGAACCATATAAAAACCGGATAACAGAGAGTTATATGAATGACTTTTAAGGTTTTTAGGGAATACAAATTTGTATCTTTATAATTTAAACATATATAATAATCTTTGAGGTTGGCATTTGATTGCATCTGTGTCAGCTCAATTACTTCCTTAGCCATTCTGAGATTTGGGGAATTTGTATACATATATCTTTCTATGAAATGATGGGGATATATTACGGAAGTTTCTGACCCTCACTAATCAAACTTAATTTTGGTTTTATTTTTAATGTCTACATGTTTTATTTCACCATGAAAGACATAGAACGTTTGCAAAATTATATATAATGCGGTGGTGTTTTCAGGTGACACGGACGATAGTCTAGCTCCATCGTCAGTCACTGCTTCAAGCACAGCACGTGGCAGTTCAACAAATCTTGCTGATTTAACAAAGAACCTAACACGAACTTGGCGCGCCCGGTACAACAACAACTACCAGTACCTCACCTTTAGCTTCCGGCAACAATTTTACATTATTGCTGTTGAAATTAAAGGATACCAAGGGCACTATGTGAAGTCATTCTACCTTGAGTACTACAATGAAACAGCCAAACGTTTCATTTTTTACAAAGTAAGGTTTTGGTGTGACCAGCGTCTATGTATGTATTAACTGAGGTGATTGTTGTTACATGTTGTTTGCAGCAGTATTAACACTTTCGTTTTGAGTAACTAAACATCTTCTTTGGTTCATATATATTTACATATAATGGGATGTATAATGACATGCTCGTGTAACGTTGCACAAATTGAGTTGAATTATGTTTAACAAATACACTTTTCTTAGCTGCTAGGAATGTATTGGGAGTTCAAGGTACAACGAAATAACTCATTATCATAGGCCTAAAACAATTTGAGGCTCAACATATATGTAAATATCGGTGATGCAAAAGTTTAAATGTCAAAATAAGTATTACAACAAGTTAATAGTTGAAAAAAATATAATTGGTTTCATTTCAGGAAAAGCCTGGTGACTCTCAGCGCTATAGATTCACAGCCAATTCAGATATTCAGCACAGGATTGAACTTCCTCATCCAGTGCTGACAAAACAGATCCGTCTGAAGATAACAGATCACCTGGACAGGTAGCAATGGCTGCAATGATGTATGGCTACAAAACAAGTAAGTTTCAATTATGCTGGCAATGAAGACTCATTTTATCCTTCCTGATATGCAACAACGACAACAAAAACAACAGCAGAAGCAGAAGCAGCAGCAGCAGCAGCAGCAGCAGCAGCAGCAGCAGCAGCAGCAGCAGCAGCAGCAGCAGCAGCAGCAGCAGCAGCAGCAGCAGAAACAACAATAGCAATGGCCACGGACAAATGACTGAGCATAAATACTTTTTTGGTGTAGCAATATAATCGACATCAGTTAGATTTATGAATATATATATATGAACAAGGCATTTGCATTTACCATTATGAGGTAGTAGGCATTTATTGAGAGTTACTGTACAGTTATTTAGCAAAGTAACTAAACATTCCGGAACAGTATTGTTTATATTTTATAATTATAAAATCAAACTTAATAGCACCATGATCTAAATAATATTATAATGTCACGTCATTCATAGGCACTTTGTTTTATTGCAGCTCCAGTTGGCACTGACGTGTTTCCACCTGGAGTTTGCTCTAAGCCGACCTCTGGTGAGCAAAACATGTGTGTGTGTGTGTGTGTGTGTGTGTGTGTGTGTGTGTGTGTGTGTGTGTGTGTGTGTGTGTGTGTGTGTGTGTGTGTGTGTGTGTGTGTGTGTGTGTGTGTGTGTGTGTGTGTGTGTGTGTGTGTGTGTGTGTGTGTGTGTGTGTGTGTGTGTGTGTGTGTGTGTGTGTGTGTGTGTGTGTGTGTGTGTGTGTGTGTGTATGTGTGTGTAAAGTTAATATATTTTATAGAAAATATTTGATGGAGCTTGTGATTTCTTAGAGAAAAGGAATGGTTTTCAGAACGTGCACATATAAACCCATGCAATTGTAACAGGGCTTAGCAGCTATGTTTGTTATGCTAGTGTTAGTGGTGGCTAGTGGTACCTAATCCCATATTTCTAAGGTCATATTAGTGGCTTCTAAGTGGGTTGTTTACATCTAAGTAAAACATTGTACCGGGGGTGTGAATGCCAGCTTTAGCTACGCACGGACATTAAATCAGTAGTAAGAGAAACGATTACTTCGCATGAAAGCCATAAGCCACACAATGTGATTTTGCAAAGTCATACTACAATAACTTATGTGTCCACCGCTGGCTGCGATACGCCTATGCGTTGCATAGAAATATGCGTAAAATAAAAGTCGTACGTTTATTTTGGTGTTGAGTGTATTTCCTTTTGTGAATGTTCAGCTGAACCAGGTGGTCCAGGCACAGTTTTCCTCAATGGCAAAGATCAAACATCTTCTGGAATTGGTCGGCTCTTAATAGACAACTATGGTCGCAGTGCAGTTGTAGCAATGACAGCCGACTGTAGCCAGTTTGACGTACTTATATCAGGTAAGATCAGTTATCGTTTGTTGACTTTTAGTATTTGTCATGGCAACACAGTAAGCTTGCAGTATTTTACCAATATTTTGCTTTCAGTTTCTCACTGCACGCACGAGCAGTGGAGGGTGATATATTATCATCATCATCATCATCATCATCATTATCATCATTTAATGCTGCACACTTTCGATAAGAACAATGTAGCCCATTCTATAAGTGATCATATGTAATGATATCTAACTGAGTTACATTAATAAATATGAACAAGCCATGGTTGTCACTAAGATGTTGTTCACAGGGGGCGCTGCCTGGATACAACATGCGACAGGCGAGTTGGATGACATATGGGTGACAGGAGGCAGTCACCTGATGATTGAGACAGACATGGCTGGGGTGGCATTGCGTGGAGATGACGACAGCATGATGCATATTGTCGGTAACAGTCGTGTCACCGTTACAAGCACCACAAATGCTAAGATGGTGTTCAACGCAAACACGGCTCTTGTTTTAACTAAGGCAGTTGATTTCACGATGATGAAGAAAATTGATCTGTTTGGACATTTTGAAGTGCAGCCGACTGCGAAAGTTTACGTCAAAGCATCGCTTTATCTGACACCACAACGGCTTGCATTTAAGGCACTAACCATTGACAGAATTGGCAGCATCACAGTACCAACTGGGACATCATCAAATGTTGTTACCATTAATACCACAGATATTACATTTAATGGCAATTTCACTGCTGGAATAGTCATACTGGACAACATGCGCCGATTTACTGTTGGGAATGATGCCTTCGTGACCTTTGAACCCAGTTCGCACAATATGTTGCTCGGCAATATTATCGATATTCATGGGCATGTAACCCTGAGGAAGATAATATCATTCCGGCGGTCATTTTGTGAGGATCTGACAATCAACGTTGGGTCGCTATTGATGGTTGGCGGGGACAACATGACGTTGGAATGTAAGGAAGTCCACATCAATGGGTTGTTGTTGATAAAGAGCCAAGTCAATATTGGGTCAGGCTTTGATAGATTCACTGTAGGACCGCTTGGTGAGTTCACCTTTACGCTTCTTGGGGACTTCATATGTGATCAGATAATGGTCAATGGAACATTCGTTTCAACTACAAACATTGTGATGCGTGGACGAATAAGGGACAACATCCATAGTTTGGGCATTGGATCTGCTGGAAGGTTGATACTTGATAGCACGAGTCAGAAGAATGGCATACTGACAGCATCGTCTGTAGTTGCGGCACACATTGTTAACATAGATGGTGCATTTCTCCCAGGACAGCTTCATATCCCCAACGAGGGAATCCAAGGTGGATGGGATTCCCTGGAGATAGGCGTCAATGGCAACATGCAATTTCAGCCAGATGGTGATTTCTGGTGTAATTTCGTTAAAGTCAGTGGAAGACTGATGTCGTATACACCGATCACAATCCAGGGACACAACAGGCAACTTGAGATGATTATTGGTTCTGTAGGCAGCATCTTGTTTGACAGCAATTCTAGCCACCCACATGGCCCATGGTCAGGACACTCATCAATAAGGGCTTCTAAGTTGAATATGGCTAGCAGCAGTACAATGAAAGCAGGATATATTAGTCTAACTGTTGATGAAATTGAAGTCAATGGGAGGCTATTTTTCGAGGCATCGTCTGTGATGTTAACGGACACATTCCTCATTGGTTCTGATGGTCACGTAGAAACTGCAAACCCAGTCGTTGTGAAAGGTGTGACTGCAAGTCGGACACGACGTTTCACCGTCAATGGCTACACGAAGTTTGACACGAGGGGGAAGCATGACACACTCGAGTGGTCCAGCAGCAACGCATCAGTTCTTCATGTCAAAAATGTTGCCGTTGGCGTTGGGGCAAGGTTCCTTGCAGGATATTTGTCGCTCGCTGATGTAGTTGAAACTCTTACAGTAGCCAAGCATGGAAAGTTTGAGTTTCAACCAGCAACAACGTTTTACATCAAATCAACTGAGGTTGCTGGTCAAATCAAGAGCTACACACCAATGGTAGATGGAACTCATCTGAAAGGTGAACGGCTGAACGTTCAGAGTACAGGGACACTGGACATGGATTACAATGGTGCTGTTAATGATAGTGACTCAGGCTGTCTCCCATCGTACATTCACATGACCACATCATGTGATATTGCCGGGACGGTGCAGGCAGGTTCTCTGTATGTTGACACTGGTGACATCAGTGTCACTAGCACTGGCCAGATGATTGTCAACTATGGAGGATATGGGAGTCGACGCGGACCTGGTAAGACAACTGTAATGTTTATACAACATCAATTACTCAATGGATATGGGGGCGGTAATAGTACTATTATGCAACAAGTGAAACCTCTTGTAATTATACTAATGAACTGGTTAATACATGTAGTATTATTAACATTCTATTATTTTATTACATATTGCTTATATACACATCTGTTTGCGTGTTAAATAAATTGAACAGCTGCTGGTGGTGGTGGTGGTGGTGGTTGTGGTGGTGGTGGTGGTGGTGGTGGTGGTGGTGGTGGTGGTGGTGGTGGTGGTGGTGGTGGTGGTGGTGGTGGTGGTGGTGGTGGTGGTGGTGGTGGTGGTGGTGGTGGTGGTGGTGGTGGTGGTGGTGGTGGTGGTGGTGGTGGTGGTGGTGGTGGTGGTGGTGGTGGTGGCGGTGGTGGTGGCGGTGGCGATGGTGGAGGCAGCGGCGGCGGCACCATTGTCGGTGGTGGCGGTGGTGGCGGTGGTGGTAGAAGTGGCTGTAGTGTTAGCAACAGCCATAGAAGGCACTAATTAGTTGTAGTAATACTAATAGTTATTACAAAATGTGTGTTTTAATAATCAGGTGCTGGAGCTGGCCACATTGGCGGTGCTAGTGGAGCTAGCCATGGTGGCCGTGGCGGTGCAGGGAAAGGAATCCACGCCGTCATGCCTTACTGCACTATCCACGAGAAGTGTGTGTGGGGGAGTGGTGGAGGCAGTGGTTCTTCCCAGTTTGCTGGGGGGCGTGGAGGAGGAATGATTCACATCAACGTTGTCAGTACATTCGTTCTAAATGGGAAAATCTTTGCCAATGGGGAGACCGCCTCTGTGAGTATACAATGATCTAGGCATTTCCAAATAAGTGGAAACAGTAGATACTTTTTTCGAATTTAAAATAAAAGCAACATCCATATTATGATCTGCTGGCATTACTATGTTTAGTTAACATAGCAATATAAATTATTAATAATAATAAAACTTATATAGTGACTAAATCATCAGGACCCCAAGGTCAGAGGCGCGAAACCCATATCAACACCAACATTCATTGCGGTATACTTTATCACTTCTCAAATAAATCAAATTTAAGGCTTGTCAAGAGTTGATGTACAAAGTTCTTTGATACGTCGTAGGGACTAGATACTGCAATGAGTGCACATGACTGTGGACAATAGAAACTTGACAGTGATAGAACCTTGTTTTGGTGTGCGAAATATTGATGTCAGCTTATGAAAACTTTCTGATGTTTGATGCAACTAGTTATCATCTATTTGTCATTCCTATTACAGCAAGTGGGTTTTGTGTAGCACGGAATGAAAAAAAATGGGAAAATTGTAATCTTACCATGTTGCTGTTATTACAAATATGTTCAAAGGATACAAGACGTTATTACATCACTATTCAATTTCTTACTGCATTATACTTGTCCTTTGTATTGGTTTCTTTCTTATTTCTGGATCTAGGCAATTACTCAGCGAAGTCTTTCTATGATATTATGCCATGTCAAGTCATATTTATTACGACCCATATAATTTTTATTTTAAATTGCTTACTTTGAAAAACAGTTTATTTATTTTGTTATCAGTATTAAGCATGGATGACTACATTATTTACATTGACCGTGTGTTCATGAATGCGCAGAATCAGACTGCTATGAGTAAAATTGGCTCATACCATTGTTTTGCTGCCTAATTACAGAAATGAACAAAATGCAAAAGTGAAACATATGAAGAATCCATTGAATTGAACAGCATTGGCGGATTGTGTGGCTCTGTGATATACGATTCGTTGTTGTGTAATGTTGTTATACTGATAATTGGTCGATATGGAAATTTAACAACATCCTTACTGCTTGTTTACTCAGCATCCGAACTCAGGAGGTGGCAGTGGAGGAGCTGTATGGATTAAAGCAACAGAGTTCAATGGTCGTGGCTTCATTTATGTCAACGGGGGTGCAGGGAACTCCTATGGGGGTGGTGGAGCTGGTGGCAGGATCAACGTGTTCTTCAAGAATGGTGACTTCAAGAGTGGTCACACGGAGGCGAAAGGTTTGTGGTGTACTGCAGTAACGCTGCAATTATAAATTATTTGTTTTTACTCTGATCCAAATTCACAAATTGCTGTTTTTCTAAGCTACGAAATTAATATGTGTGTTTTTGTTACATAGTATTGCATTATGTTGAAAGTGATTTGTCTTGTAGGATAAACGTTTGCGTTTCATTATAGGTGGCGCTGCTGGAGGATCAGCAGCTGAAGCTGGTGGCCCAGGGGTTACTTACTTAGAAGGAACTTCGCCTGTTTACAAGAACCTGAAGATTGATAACAAATGTCAGAAACCAAAGGTTTGCATTGCTTTGAATTTGTTTTACCCAGTGCATGTTTAGCCTAATTATATCGATGTAATACAACCTTAATGAAAACAAGGCTAGACTGGTCATTATATGGTAGCAGTTATGTGTAGAAATGGAACATAACTATGTAGACCCTATCTCACGGTTAAGTGGTAGTCAAATGGGCAGTTCTCTATCTCATGGAATACGTCAAAAAATTTAACCATTGAGATGTGTTTGCTTGTATTTTATAGCATTAATTTGTTTACCCAGGTTACCATGCCAACAGGGACCACAGCCACGACTGAAGAGTACGAGAGGTACAATGAAACTGGTATGTGTCAGTGTTTCTAGAGATGGATTGTACGTATTATTCCTTAATTTGATGTTTGTTTTAGTTGCTATATTAAACAGGTCCTAACCATCAATACATTGGCTGTTGATAGTCTCATTGTATTTATTGGTATACCCAGTATGTTGTTTACATTCTATGTTGTGATTACTGGAGGACGCAATATTCTGTTAGCTTCTGTAACAAACAATATTGTTAATATTGCCAATGTAACAGTTATGTTATATAATAATATGTACTAAGCTGTATACATGTAAAAGTGATTACTCAACAGGTTACCTTATATTACAATTAATTATTCAGGTGCTGTGGCCTTCTTACGAGCATCAGAGATCGCCTATGCGACTGAGTTTACTCTCATTGAGTTGTATGGCGGTGCTCACTTGACGTTCGTTGGTGATGTGGTTACTACCACTGCTGTTTCACTTGTTGGTGATGACACAGGCTACATACATATCCCTCCCCAACAAGTACTTCGTCTGACTGAGGTTAGTGTTAATGAATTCAATTATGTATGATCAGCTTGGCATTGTAATATTTGCAAAGTGCTAAAATACCAAGTTTTCTACATTTTCAACGTGATCATTAATCAACATTGGCAGATTGAAAATCATTGGATATGTTTCTTCCCTCTTGTGCTGCTGTTTCAATACTGGTTGAAAATGTTATGTGTCAAAATTATATTTTATTGAGTTTCCAATGCCTGTAATAACAATATATGTACATTTGTAGCTTCAGCTATGATCAGTAATTAAGCGTGATCAGACAATTTAGCATATATTGTTCAATAGATATGTAGTGCATAATGTGTGCTTACATTTAATTGTCTCTGGTTGAACTATTAGTCACAAATGTAGTATTTTCGTGTGTGAGTAAATTGAGCACACATTGAGAATACAGTACACTTTGAAAATATATATACATATTTCCAGGTATCACCCTACAAAAGAGTTAACGTGACCTATGCCCTCTATGTCTATGAGGGTGCTACTGTTGTGTTGCCAACAGCAACAGTTGAGTTTCGACAGCGGCTTGACCAGACTGGTGAACATATGCCTGGTGATAACTGTCCATCTAGCTTCCTTGTCAGCAGTACGACCACCATCTGGGGCCAACTGACGGCAAACAACGCTCACATACTCATTGGCACAGGTGACTTTGCACACGAGGACCACATCATAATTAAAACGTAGCTTACGTTTGTTAGTCGATAAAAGACAAATAAAAAAAGCAAGTGTATAATGTGAATGTAATATTTCATTTGTTTTTAAACTCTCGCAGTACTGTTATTGGGATTTGAATATGACATTAACGTAAGTTTTCAGTTGATGTTTAACAGTTGAGGTTTACAAACACAGTAATTTAAAACGGATGCTGTCATACTTATGCTGTTTAAAACAATGTCAATCAAACATTATGCCTCATTTAAGTTTTTATTAATTGCATTCAAATATCAATATACGGATACAATTCGTACTTGGTGGTTTGTACAGCAAATCTTCTAAAATGTTCTTTGATATACAGGTTCTACAGTGACACTGCAGCAGCCGAGTTTTCATAACATCACATGTGTAGGCATGACCATCCAAGATGGGGGTAAATTTGATCTGAGGAGTCGCTATGGAGAGCCGACTGACCAGTGGAACATTGAGGTGAGGTTGCTTTGACCATTCTCATCGCTTTACCAGTTCAACAGTTCAATTCTCATTGCCACTGGCCTTACTAACAGGCGTTTGTATGAGGCACTTAGTTGCCCAGATCACTTACCCTGTTCTTAAGGTAACTAGCTCTGGTCCAGTGGTTTGCCGTTGACCTGTGGGGTTTTGTTCACTTTCCTGTTAAGTCGCCCAGTGCCATTAGTGCCGTGTAAGAAACACACCAGATTGCAATTTAATCATCTGCCAATTAAGAATTAATTCCGAAGTACGCCTTTATTTATACTTTATACTTTTATAATTTATACTGTTTCAGGTGACTGTGGGAGAGGGAGAGGGTGACAGAAAGGGCACCCTAACGGTGGAGGGTGGAGGCATCCTCCAGGCACGCTCCCTATACATCAGTGCCCACGCAGTACATGTGGACTCTGTTGGAACAATCACCCTTGATGGACAGGGCACTACAGAAGGGTTGGGAACAGGCGGTGGACTAGCAGGAGGCAGCTATGGCGGAAGGGGTGGTGTTAGCACTTCAGGTGAGAACTGCTTTATATATATATATATATATATATATATATATATATATATATATATATATATATATATATATATATATATATATATATATATATATATATATATATATATATATGCGTAGTGGGTGTGAAAATTAGCGGTGAAGGCTTGTACTAATGACATCATCTGGGAAAGATATATATTGCAATTGGTATTAAATATATTCAGCTAAATACCATTCTGAATTGTTTTTCATATGGGTATTGTGCACATGGCACATTTCATCAACTGAAAATACTTTTCAGCTGAGAACACTTTTGCCCACAAATAACAGCTACAAGACGTTGTTGTGTTTCAGGTGGCAACTCTGGTTTGTCGTATGGTTCGCTGAACAACCCAACTGACTTTGGCAGTGGAGCAGGAGGGTTGGCTGGGAATGTCGCGAAAGGTTAGTGTATGTGCAATGTTTGCATAACCATGGTACTTCTTATAGATGCATCCTTTGCCAAAAAAATATCTGCCATAAGCCTTTATAGAATAAATTTTATATTTATAATTTCCATCACTATTCATGCACCAAGTAGCCTTAGCTAGCCTGGTCACATTGATCTTTACACACTGCTATATGTTAACTAATGGTGGAATGTTATTTAGAACTGTTCACTCAATTTAATATACCAAACATCCTGACCATGCATCATGCAGAAACTTACCTCAGTGTTCCTATCTGCAAACTCTTCATCTGACTATTTTGATCTGTATATTAATTAAATTATTTATTGATATTTTCATATAGTACTGGGGAAGACATTAGATCTAATAAGGTCCAGTTTTCCATGATATTTGAAAATGTGCCCAATCTATGTATTTCACATACAAGTTGAATAATGCAAATACTATTATATGTTATGTACGCACACATGCACGTATTTTTAATGGATGGTGGTATGTATGAGTCAAATGTAGATTAGGTCGTCTGAGAGATTTAATAATTATTATGAAATTTATGAACACTACATCTACTTTTGCTTTACGCAGGTGGTGGAGTGTTAAACATGAGAGTGACCACTACCTTGAGACTGGAGGGGGTGATAAGTGCCAAGGGTGAAGCTTCGACCACTGCCAGTGGTGGAAGTGGAGGCAGCATCCGCATACATACATATGAGATGGAGGGATCTGGCTCAGTGCAGGTTGGTCTTTGGTTTCAGCATTTGTGTTTGGTACACATACCACGTCATTCGGAAAATCCCGGTTGATGTTGAACAATGAACATTCATTCATCAGATATAATGTATTGATAGTGCAAGAAGCTTACAGGAAACATTAAAGGCGTGTTAATTTGTATTAAGGAAAGGTAAGGTTGGCTGAATATGTGGTACAGTTAAATGGTAAGAAGTAACATCAGGAAAGTTGACGACTGAAGATGATGAGCCGAAGAAAACGGGATTGTAAAGATAGCGTGAGTACAACATAAGCGAATGGTACTCGTCCTTTCAAAATCGTTATGTAAGAACTGGTTGAATTGAAATGCAAGTGTGGATCTCGGTACCAGTAGTAATGTTGTTATACAAAATACAGTAACAACAAGTAAGACCCACTGAAATTTCATGATAATAAATCTTTTGCAGGCGATTGGGGGAAGAGGGTCCAGTGGTGCTGGTGGCGGTGGTGGTGGACGGATTGCTATGTACTGGTCAAAGAGAAAATGGTGGCTCGGCCAGTTTCTCAGCAATGGAGGCAGAGCATCAGCAAGTGGCGTGGGAGGAGCAGGAACTGTCTACATACAGGTAATAACATCGTCAAAATAGCTAGTGACTAACTGTGGTGCCACCTGGTGTTGTTGTTAGTATTATTGGAAGTTGTAACCAGAGGGCGTGAACGGCAGGAGCACGTGGTGAATTGTTCGCATTGCACATATGTACTGAAAAAAATATGTTCTACTACATATGTTGACAAATGCATCAATAGTACAGTTACCAGTCCATCTGGCCAGCAGTTGCTTGTTGCGCCATTATCACTTAACACCAATGACAGTTACCAGTGTATCATTTGTGTTTATTATTGGCATAAAGGACGTAGTTTCAATCGAGAGTATAGCGGTCTCGATACGTAGACCGATGCGCAGTTAGCTTGATTTCAAAATTATCGTCCACCTTAACACCAATAACACTTGCTTGTTGCGCCATTATCAGTTAACACCGTACACACACAGTTACCAGTTGGTTTGTGTTTAAATACAATTACATTGCTCTTAATGTGTTTTCGTTTTTACTGCTGCATCATCGTTTCATTGTCATTTATTCATAGGCATATATTTTATTATTATTTTTGCTTATCTGTGATTTGTTATTCTAATTTGTTTATGCTCCTCGTGACTAGGACACAACATCGAATGCTCAAAACCGAACATTGATCATTGACAATGCCAACCGGATGTTAGCATCGAGTCAAGCAGAGATTGCTGGCTGGGACACAGCATCGTACAAAGAGGATGGTAGCAGAACTTGGATCACCGACGACACAACGGGTGAACTGGACGAGATTCGTATTCTCGGTAGGGCCCATGTGGCTCTTTCTCCACAGCTATCCAGGTACAAAGAATATGCCTGAATAATAATAGTTGATGCTGCTCCATTCAATTTCCTAATTATCTACACTTACTTAACTAATGTGTTGTGTTCATTCAACACTGACAAAGACCATGTTTAAATGTGGGATATGTGTGATATCCTAATATTTATCTCTTATCAGAATGCGGCGCCTAAATGCATAGGCATGAATTTAAGATACATACACAAAGTTGAATTGGATTTGTTTGTGGGATTTCAACCAGAGTAGCCATCATTTTTTTTAGCTTTTTCTTGTACACTTTTACCTCGGTCCTAGAATTGGTCCTCAGTGGGTATTCATAAGATCTAATTTGCTAGTTTCAGCCAAATAAAGACAGAGATAGAGAAGTCCAAACAATTACCTGGCTTCATTATACTGGCATTGTTTTCATGCAGCACTCTACATATTTTGTTATGTGATTCATCATTTGTAAACCATGGGATCCTGTTCACGGTTAAGTGACACCCCTTCTTGATCGCGGTATTGTACAAAAACGAATATATGTATTAATCCTTTTAGTGATTAATATGTACATTAGAACGATGATATATTGCCGTTTTGTATATTGTAGGAATACATTGTTATGCAGCTACGGCTGAAATTAGACAGGAGCAAACAAACCGTATGAGACAAGGTTGAACCACTAGAAGGTTTTTAATTATGGAAGATCTAAATGGATACTTCAGTTAAATGTTTACCAGAGAGGATATTAGTTCATCACCAGTGCCAGACACTAAATTTCAGGAGGCTATTTCGGATTATTTATGGCAGTGAATTGTAACCCCAGAAATGGTAGCTAAGAAAATACCAGACAAAGAAGGAACAAATATCACCTGGGTTGGATGGAATTCCGCCAAAACTACTAATGGAAACAGTAGAACAAATTAGTACACCACTTACAAGAGTGCTCAACTTGTCATTAAAAGAGGGAGTGGTTCCTTTTGAATGGAAATGTGCAAACATCATACCATTATTCAAAAAGGGTTCGAAAAATACGTCAGAGAATTACAGAACAGTGAGTTCAACATCAATGATTTTTAAATTATTAAAACGGTTAATTAAATACCTTATGGTGGACTGCCTTGTTAGGCACAAATTATTAAATCCATCTCAACATGGATTTCTAAAAGCGAGGCCATGCTTAACAAATATAATAATATGTTTTTTTGAAGAAATCACTAAGTGGATAAACGAGGATCACCAGGAGATATTATTTACTTAGATTTTTAGAAAGCTTTAGACAAAACGTCACATCAAAGATTATTTAAATTAAAAACCCTGATATCAGGGATGGCATAATCGATTGGATAGAAAATGGCTGACTTACAAAAAACAGCGTGTTGTAGCAGATGGAGAAGTTCAACACTGGAGATGAGTTTTGAGTGGGGTACCACAAGGTTCAGTATTAGAACCTTTAGTATTATTAACATATATCAATAACTTGGACAATAATATAACAAGCAAAGCATTGAAATTTGCGGATTACCCAAAAGTGTTTAACATGATGGCGTAAAACAACATTCATAAAAGGATCTGGACAAATTAGTTAAATGGTCTGACAAATGGCAGATGTTGGTAAATTTTGGGAAATATAAATGCCAACCTACATGACACGGGAACTTGAATGAAAACTATGAAATGGGAAATAGAATGTTCTAGGTAGTACGCTAAAAGAACATGATTTAGGAGTAACAAAAGGTGATGATATAAAAGTTTCAGAGCAGTGTGGTATTGCAGCTTCAAAGGGTAATTACATTATTGTGTTGATTAGGAGAAATAAAACATACAAGGAAAAAGAGCTAATTATACATCTGTACCATGCAATAGCTACGGTTCATTTAGAATACTGTTTACAAGCTGGGAAACCTTCTCGTAAAAAAGTATAGGTACAATTGAAAGAATAAAGAGGAGAGCAACTAAAATTATTCCAGAACTGAGAAACATTAGATATGAAGAACGTCTAAAAGAATATGGTTTAACAAATCTAGAGACAAGGAGGTTAAGAGAAGATCACATTGAATTATCTACATATTGTATAAATGCTAGAAGCGTAAATATGTTTAAAAACAAGGTTGACACATATCTCAGGAAGGCAGGTTACATCTCAATGAAACATTTTGGATTCTCGATAAGCCAATGGCTTCCTTGTCCACTGACAATCTGGGCCTTTGCCTTGGATGACAATCTTGTTACATTTTGTTAAACCTTATTTGTTTGAGCAAGTAAGTTTTACAGTAGTCTTAGATGATGCGTGTTTATTTATTTTTCAGCAACTTTGGACTGCGGACAGGAAAAATTGTTGGGGACCAAACAGGGGTCCTTCACATAGGTCCTGGCCAGCATGCTGTGGTTCAACATGCATCTGACCTAGAGTTCCTGGTTAACGTCATAGTGTATGAAGGAGGAACACTGTTTCTACCAAAATCCTTTATGTGTGTGGGGATTACTATCACTGTCAAGTGAGTAAATTGTTCATTATTTTCCCCTCTGCTAAAAACAGCTCATTTCTTTCTGATCAGCTTGCGTAATATGTTTGTGATTTGGCTAATTCCAGCAAACTATGCAGAGCTGTTGAAACAAATTTCACTGTTAGACATTCGTCCATGACTTAAGTGTTAATTCTTTTCTAAGATTAAATAATTTAATGTATTAGGCTTGAAGAGTGGTAACACATAATTGCTTTTCTGTTTTCATTTTATGTGGTGCTTTTTGTGTAACGGCAATTTCAACTGTTGTGTTGTGTTTGAATAAATTATTCATGTGCACCGATGAACTATATATTTTCATTGCTACTGGATTTCAGTTGTTTCCGCAGTGAGCCAGTATCGGCCTGATTAATTGGACGTACAATTTTTATCCACTAATATTAATAACTTTTCAATATTTTATTAAACCACAGAGGCACATTAGGTGCACATAACCTGACTGTGGGAGACGGCTGCGAACTTCACCTAGGTCTGACGGGAACAATTCGTAGCACAGGTTTCATGGGAAACCCAGGGATCTACAGGTTTGATCACCTCATTGTGGCTGCGTATGGTGAGGTCACTCACTTACCTGATGCCGACTGGACAAAACAGAACCTCACCATCATAGTAAGTTTGAACCAGCAACCATAGCAAACACCCTTGTTACAGTTCCACAAAAGTGTTCTCTATGTTACCCTGACAAGCTCTTGTCATGAGATGGATAAGTTTGTCTGACTTTTTGAAAATCACTTTTACTTTCATATACCTGTACCTCGCAGATAATCATTTCACATTATTTTATGCAGATACATTACGACTTTCGTGAATGCATTGGCCAATATTTTGTCTGAATATATCTTATTTGATAATCAAAGTGCGGTTTAATTTGTAAAATGTTAATGGAATATTTTCAATTTCAAACAAGGTGTTCTGAGATGTTGAGATGTTCGTATTTCGATGCACTTTTTTGTGACGAAATGCTTATCCAACGGTATGAAAAATCTGTGAAACTACATATATTATGTTTATACACATACATACATACATACATACATACATACATACATACATACATACATACATATATATATATATATATATATATATATATATAATATATATATATATATATATATAAATATATATATATATATAAATATATATATATATATATATATATATATATATATATATATATATATATATATATATATATATATATAATAATATATATATATATATATATATATATATATATATATATATATATATATATATATATATATATATATATATATATATATATATATATATATATATATATATATATATATATATATATATATATATATATATATATATATATATATATATATATATATATATATATATATATATATATATATATATATATATATATATATATATATATATATATATATAACAATAAATGCGTAACATAATAATAATGTTCCTGTCCAGGCTAACACCTTGGAGATTAAAGGTCATGGTCACATCCATGCGGTACATCTCAATGTCACAGCGAATACGATGATTGTGGATGACCTTGGATTAGTGATTGGTGACCTTCACAAGAACCAATGCGTGCAGGGTGATGGAGTCACATCTACCAAGGGTGCTTCAGGTAATACAGTCCATTGTTTTATATTTTGTAAATGTCAATTGAGCAAGTCGTATAATGTTTGTAAGAATAAAGTGAAATTTTGTCAGGTTAAATTTGCATGATATGCTTTGTTTTATATACATTTAAGAATAAATTACATACTTGAAACTTATCTAAAAAAGTAAATCACTGAATAGAATTTTACAAAGACGACATATGCAATATTTTCACTGAATAATACTCTACATAGACGACGTATACATTATAAAACTATGTAAGTTGCCTGTGCACTTTGAAATGTGTTCGTTTTTTATTGTAGAATAACAATTAGATAAATTAAAACTTCCTGCAAAACGTGTTTCTCTTTTGTTCACCCAAAGCAATTAGCACATGCACTCTTGAACATTATAAGAAAACATTTGCAGTATTTTTTCATTGCGCTTGTTAATAAGACATTTCACTACCCAGGGGCGGGGCATGGAGGCCGGGGTGGACAAGATGTTGGAGAATTGGCCACTGGGGCACCGCATGGACACCTCTTTGAGCCATCTGAGCGTGGTTGCCATGGCGGCGGGGGTGAAAGTGGAGGGCGTGGTGGTGGCATTGTTTGGTTGACTGTCTATGACCGTCTACGAGTGGATGGGCAAGTCAGTAGCAATGGAGCACCTGGTACTGCAACTGGCGGCGGAGGAAGTGGCGGCTCTGTCCTCATCAGGACACAACTCATACAGGTGAAATTGAAACTACTTACACAAAGTCTAACGAAATATCACCTCTATGAGTGGAGACTTGAGATATAGTGTGTTTGTGAGCGCGCACTCGCGTGTTTTTATGTGTATTAACATGAAGGCACGTGGTTGGTGAGCATACATAGTAATGCATGAGGGCAGGTGCATGCGTATATATTCTTACATAATAATTGTTGATATGATTGTCACAATTATAAAGTTTCTTGTAAAATCATTTTAGCACAGACAAAGAGCATTATCTTTCAGGGTTACGGGAAGATCCAGTGCACGGGGGGAGACGGATCATCGTCGCAAGGTCGCTATGGAGGGGCTGGGGCTGGTGGTCGTATTGCCCTCTACTTTGCTGACAACAAGACATATGCAGGCAGTTTTGATGCATATGGAGGACTTGGCAAGACTGGTGCTGCAAACACTGACGGCAGTCCAGGGACTGTATTCCTCTACCATACAGGTAGTTACAACAATAACTTGGCACACATAGAAAGGAAAACGAATTTTTATTAGTACACAATTGCCTTTACTACTAATATAAGTTATTTGATAGCATTATATCCACCATATAATTTTTACTGTTGTCATGTGCCCTGCCTGTTTTACAGTAATTAATATGAACTATACTGTAAACTAAAAAAATGTGTTAGTGTATTCCCTTTACACACGCACGTACGCACGCACGCACGCACGTATACGCCTTCTTTTGATCGAGCGGAACAGTTCCAGTTCTACTCTTAAGCATGTATACTTTCCATACGGTTTCAAACAAATGTGATGTGTTGTGTACACAAGGCTGACAAAAATCCTCAAACCTCACCGATGCAACATATCTTTTCACAATATTATATCATATATACACAAAACAACATGTCATGATGAAGTTGCATCGGGTCTTTATCCGGGTCATACACGATGTTTAACGTTATGTATGAACTTTAACACAGTACATTCAGTGTAACACCAAACTAGTGTAGCACTGACACACTGTCGTGTCTTAGGCTACAACCACAGCACACTGCTGATCAACAACAATGGCAGGGGCCCATTGAAGACAGAGGGAGAGATACCAGACTACATGGATCTGTCCAAGGACTGGGGACATGCATGGTTTCTTCCTCAGCATGGCCAACACGATTTTGCTGGTAGGTTATGTTCTAGTCTATGATTGTTACAATACGTGATGATAGTGATATATTCACGCCGCTGATATATTGCGATGTTGTTTTTGTAGACGAATTATGGATTTACGATCTTATATTCTAGCCTTAAATTTTTAATTATAAAAACACCTTGTCGTACTTTATTGAGAAGATAGCTATGCTAGCGTGTACTTGTCATCTTAAAATGATTGTATTACAATTCGGTATTTCGTTAATGTATAATTTAAATATATTTTTAGTCATGGTGAGTGCTACTTTGTTTCAAAAACGTAATTCCATGAAATTACGTTTTTGAAACAAATTACTGAAAATGTATTTTCGCCATATTCGGATAGTTTTGGATGTTTACTATTAATGAAGTTAACTATTATGACAATTACATACATCTAAATCACTATTATTCATGGATACTGCTTGCCTTTATCAAGTAATATATCCAGTTAAATGGAATATTTAACAAGCACTTCGTGAAAATGCAATTGTCTGGATTTGCTGGTAATATTATTTGCAAAGACACGCCATGAAGAGACAAAAGGTGGAGTAGCGGACCGGGAATATCGGAGGAATTCAGTACGGACGTCGGCCTGAGACGGGGAGGACGCTAAGCCCACTGTTGTTCATCGCAGTAGTGGAGGTGATCAGTAGGAAAGCGATTACGAGGGACATTCTTCGCAAGTTGCTATATGTAGATAACTGTGCAGTGGTAGCATACAGTGAGACATACCTTCAAGAACGGTTGGTAGAGTGGAATGAAATCTTTGGCCGACATGGATTGAGAGTAAATCTAGAGAAGATGGAGATGCTTTGGACCGGGCACCAAAAAAAATATCTAGATAATAGACTGGATGGGAAAAAAATTAACCAACAAGACATCTTTGTATATCTGGGTGGAGCGGTTTGCGGGGACGGCGGCACGGAGACGTACATTCGCAGAAGAATACAAGCTGGGGTTAGTGCATGGAGGAAAGTGGAAGGGGTGATGGAAGATATACATATATTTCGGAAGGTAAAAGGGAAGTTGCTTAGCTCATACATTACACCAGCCTACCAATACGGGCTACATACCATGGCGATTACAGAAAAACAAGAGAAAGTGAAAGTTTACGAGAGTAACTGGGTGAGGAGAATTGCGGAAATATGAAAAGAATAGACACGCGAAGAATAGAGGAGCTGAGGGAAGAGGTTAGTGTGAGAGAGAATGGCTGGACATGTGGAAACAATGGAAGGGGTACGGTTGACGAAGAGAGCGGATGCACTTAGAGGGGAGGGTAGAAGGAGAAGAGGAAGACCGAGACTAGGATGGGAGGACTGCGCGAAGACAGATTTGGTGGGAGTGGGAGGGAAATGGAGAATGTGGGCGATGGACAGGGGGAGTGGAGACGGGTGGTGGAGACGGCAGTGAAACGGGACTAGTGGTGAAGAAGATGTTGAACAAATCGTCCACCGGTATCGGTGCCAACCTCACCCCGGACTACAGGGATAAAGAGTAGAGCAATAACAACAACATGCCATGAATTCTGCAGAACTTCCTCCACAAAACTACATCACGATATATGTAATAAGTTGCATAATTGTTTTGTGGTGTAGGTACATTTTTAATAAAAAAAACATTGAATTATTGTCAACAATATTTTTGTGTTAAAAATAAACATATAATTTACTTAAATCTTAAAAATAAGGATACACCGGTATGATATCATGTAATGTAAATATGTAGTAAATTATGTTTGCCATTGTTACAGCCATTTTGTTTAGCGTAAAGTAAAAATGGATGTTTTACTCCCCTTGGCCTACTCTTTCTTATTTGACGTAAATTGTTGCCATACATATCAAAATAGAAACCCACTGCATATGGGCTCTCCACTTAAGAACATGAGTTAGCAATTGATCACACATTTTGTATATTGCTTGCATATTGTTTTGCTGATACAACAGATGGAAGATCAAGCTTCAAGTTTGACGAGCTACAGATATACGGTCGTGGACAACTGGCTGTACTCACGGATCCTCTCTTGCCAAATGCTACCATTTACTTTCACAATATGATAGGTGATCGGACTGGCGCAATCCACGTGGGCAGTGGTCAGATAATGGACCTTGACCGTGACGTAATTGACCTGCCATTTAGTGTCCGTGTCTACGCTGATGGTTATCTCGGACTAGCAGATGCAACAACTGTCCATGGCGTTGACATTTATCTGAGCGGGACTCTGGCGCATGTCAACAATGTGACCCTTCATCATGATGGGAAACTGTCAGTGAACTGGAAGGGACACACGGCTGGGGAGAATGCTGGCGAATGCAAATTCGGCTGGGTGCATGTACAGTACGGGGGTCGCATTGTCATGGTAACAGACCCAGTTACAGAACCTGAAATCAAGTTTGAGGTGATTAGTCTACACATTGACGGAGGTGGCCAACTTCTCGGCACACACGTGTATCTCCATGCTCTCAATCTCACAGTGGACGTTGGGGGTAACTTGTCAGCTGACGCCCTAGGGTATCGTGTCATTGATGGAGCAGCATATGGCGTAGATGGGGTGACACTGCGGCGGGGTCTGAATGGGGTCATCAACCCAGGACGTGGACAGACGGGCGCTGCAAATGCCGCATCGGGAGCAGGACATGGTGGAAGTGGAGGACGTGGCAAAGGTAACATTTAATTATGATTTGTACTAGTGTATCCTCAGTGGATAACGTCAGTATAGTTGTTTCTATTCTGACTGAGATAATGTTTTATAAGTAATTATTTGATACAATAATGACAGTATGGTTATTGTTATTCTGACTGGGCAAGACAAGCATTAATATTATCTTTACTGTATTCTGCATTGATGTTCTCAAACATAACTACTTGTAAGTTAATGAACGAATTGATTGTTACAACCATGAAAGCTTTATCATGTGTGATTACAAGAGTTCTGCCCATTCTTTAAATTAGGCGTGACACTACAACAGAGAGATGATCTAGAAATCAGTCATTTCTGAACAACAAAGTGTGACTAAATAAAATATCTTTGATTAATGTGTACTGTGTGTTAGATTATATATGCAATCTGTGTATTGCAGATATTGGAAAGGCTGGACTGGCATATAACAACATCTACGAACCAACAGAGTTTGGCAGCGCAGGCGGTGGTTCATTGGGGGGTCGTGGTGGTGGTCGTATCTGGCTCAATGTCACCGACACATTCCACGTAGATGGCGTTGTGTCAGCGAATGGTGGGAATGGAGCCACTGACGTCACCAGTCATTTGGTGTCCGGAGGTGGAAGTGCCGGTAGCATTTGGATTCATTGTCAAACTATCGTTGGATACGGAAATATTCAGGCAACAGGAGGCCATGGATCATCATACCCTACCACTGGCAACTCCGTCAGTGTCGCAGGTGGTGGTGCTGGTGGTCGCATTGCATTGTATTTCCATGAAAATCGGACGTTCTCTGCTTTCCGGCACTTGGCGAGCGGAGGACTGGCTGGGGCAGAGTGTGACAGCTGCGAGCCGGGTGGACCAGGAACTGTTTTCATTGTTCACCTGCGTCACAATCACAGAACTTTGATTATTGACAACGATGGCGCTCCACAACCTAGAACAAAATACGTTGACTGGAAGAACATCGACAGAGACGGATGCCGTGCATGGATTGTGTCTGCACTATCTGGCCCACACAAATATGCGGGAGCAAGCAACAGCTTCCATTTCGAGGAGCTGCAAATTTACGGAAATGCCCACATGGCGGTGCTGCCTCCTAGGGGGCGTAGTAATGGCACTGGGTATATCATCCAGCCACGCTTCACAACAGACAAGTTCTTCTCCAGTGATCCATTCAGTGCTTCTTTGCATTTCAAGTACATGCTTGGTGATCGCACAGGCAGTGTGCATATAAATAACAAACAAACCATGGACCTGACGCGGCCAGAGATTGACCTGCCCTTTAATGCCTACGTGTATAGAGGCGGATACCTCGGCCTTGCACCTGATACGTACGTTCACGGTGTGGAGATCCACCTGAGTGGTACTCTTGCAAACGTGAAGAATATCACACTGCATCACGGAGGCCGACTGTGGCTACGTCATGGAGGACATACTCCTGCTGAGCCAGCAAGTGAATACAGCTTTGAGTTTGTGCGCATACAGGATGATGGTGTGCTAGATGCAATTACTGGTGTCATCGACGAGCCAGGAGTAACGTTTGGGACACGTGCATTGCACGTTGAGGGTGGTGGCATGTTGAGGGCAACACATCTCACCTGGGTCTCGGAGAACATCACCGTTGATGCAGGGGGCATGATATCAGCAAACACGTTTGGCTACAATGGGTCCCACACCCAGGAGAAACATGGAGCAGCTTCACTGCACGGACTTGTTAATTCAGGTTTTGCCAAAGCAATGGGTGCTGGTGCAGGACATGGTGGTTCAGGTGGTCGCATGAATGTGCACAATGGAGCTGGACGGCCGTACGGTGACTTGTACGAACCATATGTATTTGGTAGTGCTGGCGGCCCAGGACCAGGAGGCATTCACGGGGGTGCTGGAGGTGGAATGCTCTGGCTCAACGTTACAGGATTCATACATATTGATGGAGTGGTGTCAGCTAATGGTGCAGACGGTGTAGCAAGTGGTGGTGGCGGTGGAAGTGGGGGCAGCATCTGGGTGTACTGTCGACTCATCAAAGGCTATGGGAAGATCACTGCTAACGGAGGAGGAGGGTCAACCAATACTGCCCATCCTGGTGCTGGCGGCGCGGGTGGACGTGTCGCTGTCTACTTCTGGAAGAATGAGACAATGACTGGGTTTGGATACCACTGCCGTGGAGGTGCAACAGGAAAGGATGGTCAGGCAGAGAATGGAGGCGCCGGAACAGCATTTATTTATCACATGGAGAACGATCATCGCACACTTGTTGTTGACAATGGAGGTCTTTCGCCACGGGGTGAGTTCAACATCATCAA
This sequence comes from Lamellibrachia satsuma, assembly GCA_033239005.1. Taxonomy (NCBI): domain Eukaryota; kingdom Metazoa; phylum Annelida; class Polychaeta; order Sabellida; family Siboglinidae; genus Lamellibrachia; species Lamellibrachia satsuma. The sequence continues at coordinate 716,136 of BSQZ01000011.1, forward strand.
GAGTTACAATGATCTGGCCTCCGATGGTTGTAGAACTTGGATCATGCCACAGTCTGGTCGGCATTACTTTGCATCACACTTACATTTGTATGACTACAACTTTGAGGAGATTCAGATGTATGGATCGGCACATCTTGCAATCCTGACAGAACCTGCGGACAAGTTTGCATCCCTCTTCTTTCTGTATATGATTGGTGATCGTACTGGAACAGTCCACGTTGGCAATAACCAGACAATGGACCTAGAGAGGCCAGAAATTGACTTGCCATTCAATGTACGAGCATATGCCGGTTCCTACGTTGGCCTTGCACCTTTCACAGTTGTGCACGACGTCAGTATCTGGATGCATGGGGAGATGGACCATGTTAAGAACATAACGCTACGGCACAATGGAATGTTCTCAATGGAGAGCGGTGGTCATACTACTAACTGTGACGCCAACCAGTTTTGCTATGACGTGTTGCGGGTGCAAGATGATGCCATAGTGCGAGCTGTCACTGACCCCGTCACGGAGCCTGCGATTAAATTGGTACTTAACCAAACGATATCTGTTGAAGGGGGTGGAGTACTATATGGGTCAAAACTTATAATAAATACAGAGAACTTGACCATTGATGATGGTGGCAGTTTGCATACAGATGGTCTGGGGTACAGGACCAATGATGAGAAGAATGGTGTGGTTAACATTGGCTTAGGGGTGACGCACGTGACAGGTTCATCAGGGGCAGGGCACGGAGGAAGTAGTGGACGTGGTGGCGGCACCGACTTGACAGGTCAACCATATGGAAAACTGTTTGAACCAGACACGTTTGGGAGTGCTGGTGGCGGCGGTGCAAGTGGGGGACAAGGAGGCGGGGTTATATGGATGAATGTCACCGGTGTGCTTCAGATAGATGGGGAGGTGAGGTCAAATGGAAATCGCGCCAAGGACACTGCTGGTGGTGGCGGATCTGGGGGAAGTGTCTGGATACACTGCAACATTCTCCGTGGTACAGGTAAGGTGAAGGCAAATGGTGGCAGTCAGTATTCACCCGGTGGCACGGGCGGTGGCGGTGCAGCCGGCCGCATTGCAATCTATATGTGGACCAACAGTACATACTTTGGCAGCTATGAAGCACATGGGGGAAGTGCTATTAACAGGGGTGAACCTGGTGGACCTGGAGCCATCTTTCTATATCACAAGTACCACAATCACAGTACGTTGTATGTGAACAACAACGGACTGAAGAGTGACCGTGTGAGTATGGTCAGAGACTACAGTGATTTATCAAAAGACAGTTTCAAAGCGTGGATCTTGCCAGAGTTCAGTGACCGCTCACTAATATTTGAAGAACTTCAGATATATGGAAATGCTCACTTGGCGATTGCTCCAACAGCCGTGGCAGTCGGCGTATCTCTGTACTTCCTTCATATGATTGGTGACAGGACAGGCATAGTTCACGTTGGGCCTCACCAAGTGATGGACCTTGAGCGGTCTTTCATTGACACCCCGTTCAGTACGTATGTCTATGCCGGTGGATACCTGGGTCTTGCACCCAATACTGAACTACAACATGTTTTTGTTCATGTGGAAGGTGTTCTTGATCGGATCGTCAACCTGACTCTGGTTCATGGCGGAGAACTACGTCTCTTCCAGACAGGATCAACAGGTAATCTGCCTAGACGTAATTACTGCATTAATGGCACTACTGTTATCAAGGCTGGTTCAAAGATCAATGCTTCAGAGCCGTTCGCTCATACAGACCAGTATAAGCTAGAATTCGGCCACTTGGTGGTGGAAGGAGGTGGAGATATTCACGGAAAGAACCTTCACATACAAGCCAATGCTGTGCTGGTGGATGATGGAGGATACATTGATGTCAGTGATGGCGGCTATCTATCGGGAGAAGGACCAGGTATGTGAAATGTTACCGTCGTTATCATATGTGTTGGCCATGGAAAGTCGTTGTCTCCATAAACAGATAAGTACTGGATTCGTTCGACACACACACACACACACATGCACAGGCGCACACGCACACATATGCATACATATCGATGCTACTCGCTATTCAACTATATGATTTATATGTAATATAAAAGGACATGTATAAATTATTGGGTCCGTGGTTTACATCATGATTTGTTCCTGGTTATATGAAATTTTACACATGATGCTTTGTTTGATAATTATAAATATGTAAAACCATGCAAAATAGAACAGACTCACCCATTCGGAACTGAACGAAAATGGATGTCAAAATATTGAGACGGCTAACATCGTTGGTTGAAAATAGAAAATGCTATGCTGATTTATTAATATAAATATAACAACAACTGCCTTGTCTATGCAGGACCTGGAGTACCACATCGCCTTGGCAGCTCTGGTGCTTCCCACGGTGGTATTGGAGGGCGTGGTGGCTGTGGACCCAGCTACTTGTCGTGTCTTCTTGTACGTAACTCACCCTATGGCAACGTCTACAACCCAACCATGTATGGTAGCGGGGGCGGTGGGGCTCGCGGCGGCATCGGTGGAGGAATACTACGTCTGGATGTGTTGCACTTACTTGTCGTGGATGGATACATCCGTGCAAACAGTCTTGATCTGACTGGTGATAGGGCTGGTGGCAGCGGTGGAAGTGGGGGTAGCATCTACATTCGTACTGGGAACTTCACAGGTAGGCCAATATGTTGTAAATAACTATTCACAGAATAAATAACGAATCATTACTGAAGCACTTTTGTTTAATTAATCCATATCATTTCTAGCGATGTTCTTGCTCAACGTTTTTTTAACTTAAGGCATTGTGATCCGCTGTCAGCATATCAACGCAGGACATGTTTACTGGGTAGACTAGCCTACTGCAGAACGATACAAAATCCACGTAAACGTTTTACTCCCAGTGAGTGACTAGTTATCCGACAAAGTCTGGCAATATGTTTGCGTAAAGCTGCGACTAGCGAAGCGAACATAATAGCGTCATAATGGCGTCATAATGGCGTCATAATGGAGTCATAATGGCGTCATAATGGAGTCATAATGGCCGTCAACAATGCGTCCGGTCACCCAGTGACCAACGCAGAATAGTTTGAATCTAAGCCAGACAATTCTTTATGTCCGGGATTGTTTTTCAGCACATGAATATGAACACACGTTATGTATGTGACCAATAATCATATCAAACGAAGTCTGATACAATATTCACAAACCTTCACAAACTTTACTGATTATTATGATAATTTAAAATGTGTATGTTTCTTAGAATGGATATCATTTCTTTAGAATAGCAAACATTTGTATATTTATTAGAAATGATGATCGATGGATTAATTTGCTCTGAAGATGTTGCTAAAATGATGACTTATGCTGCCATTTCGTTTTCTACAATATGTATAGGTTTTAAATAGTATTGCACATATTGTTTATTTCCAAGCTGTTATTGGTAGTTGCCATCACTCGACAACGTTATATTAACTGACTAGTATATATATATATATATATATATATATATATATATATATATATATATATATATATATATATATATATATGGTATACATACACAAACATATATACATACATGCGTGCGCGCGTACGTGCATACATATATATATATATATATATATATATATATATATATATTGTGTCTACTAGAATCTGATGGCATTGAGGCCTCGTTCAACTAGTCAGTCAACATTTATTGGTACCATAACGAAATTATACAGTGACAACAAAGTAAGCATTCTTCAGCATACATTCGTGTGTATGTCACACAGTCAAGTACATATGTCACATTAAACATATCATGTGTTCATCATAGGTGGCCACACAGGGGCCATCCAGGCGCTGGGAGGTGCAGGTCAACTAGGCAGCGGGCGGGGTGCCAGTGGCAGTGGCGCTGGTGGTCGCATCGCCCTCTATCACTCAACAGTTGACCAGCACCCTCCATACCGCGGTCGCTACGACACACAGGGTGGACCTGTGGGGAGCACTGCTGAGGCCGGGGCATCGGGCACAGTATTCATTCACCATGAAGTCACCAACCAGAAGGTATTGAGGGTGGACAACAGAGGTCGCACACCCAAGGTTAGTGACACTAAATAATTATGGTGTTTGTAGAATATTATATGTTAGAATAAATTATGTAAATCTCATTGATGTATGTGGGTTTACATGAAGGCAAGTAATGAGCAAGTGGTTGTATTACATTTGTAAAGGTGGAATTTCAATGACTTGTAGAAATAATATAGACATTGGTTTACTTGACTAAACAAATGTCCAGATGTCCAATATTAAGTAGAATGATACCATTACACTGGTCATGTCGCTTGATATGTATGTGTGAACTAAGCATTGTTAATTTTCACTTATTTGTAAAAGAAGCCAACCTTCGAAACCGTCATAATAAAAAAGGTAGCTAACATAGGTACTTATGTCATAACGAGGTGATATGTTAGTTAAGCACTGAAGTATGCATTAGCTGAGCATCAATGGACCTAGGTACGTTTCAGTGGACTTCATAAAAGGAAACTTGGAATGCCATGACATTAATAAGGGAACAGCATAAACACGCAACTTTCTAAAAGACAATCACTAAGACATATGCTACTTTACATATTCCCATTCTTCTGAAACCCGTTATCACATCGATATTGAATACATCATTTTGGAAAAAGGTCTCTGCATAACATGTTGCTGTGTCTTGTTATAGGTTGAGCAGACAGCGATTACCAACAGTGGAACTCGACTTGATCTGACAATAACATCGCCAACCCGTGCTACCAGTTTCACAAAAAGCGGCATACGTGTGACGTCAACCTGTGCCCCCTACAGCAGATACCACACACCTTCGTCACACTACCTCCTTCCCTACCTCTTTGATCACACTTTTAGTTCTGCTGCTGATGAATATTTTTGCTCAAATTTATATCGAAAGAGTTGTCGTATTTCCATAGATTTGAACCAGACATACTTTGTCAACAATGTACGCGTGTTTCCCACAGCCAGCCACCGCACCAAATTCAAGGTAGGTTCCCATGAAATGCGTAACTGTGAATCTCCTTACCAAGTGAACTATCCGTTTCCACATTCAATTCACTGTTAAATTCCTATTACAATAGTTAGACATATGTGAAATAATGCAGGCTTATATATTTGAAAGTTACACAGTGTCTACGTACTAACTCTTGTCACAGTCGTCACATATATATTTACACAAGCGTCTGATTGGCTAAATTTCCTTTCTATCAATGATCCAGCAGGGTGGTCCCCATTATAACGATCAGTTAGGTTTTAGTAGTAGTTTCCCAAACTCATAGCAACAATCAGACAATAGCTAATTTAGTTATGTAATGTAATGTTTTGAGCAATACTTGTTAATTGAATCGTGTGGTCGCTGCCTACACATAAACTGGTACCTGTACTGTTCGTGAATACACGAACACATGTATTGGTATACGTGATACAGCAGCCAAATACACACAGCTGTAAACGTTGGGTGTTGTGATACATTAAATTTGCACAGAACATAGCTACTGTGATTACATTGGTATTATGTAGTTATCAGTTCTATGCCGTGCTTTAAACCATCTGGTTCGCGCTACAACAACTGACATTACATGCAGGTTACTGCCTACAATCTGGCGAAGAATGTGATCCCAGTAACAATCAGTTACATTAAACCAGCTACAACGATCTCCAAGGATCCTACGTTGAACTACCCGTTATGAGAGACGCCATCACGAAGATCGTTGTCGAATTTCAACCAGTTAATCCAATGAATTCATATGCAACACTCTCTGAAATTGAGATCTATGTTGGAGGGAAAGAGGTTTACAGCAGGTATGTTTTACTGCGTTATTGATATGTTAGTTGAGTGATATTGTTAATTGTTCATTTTTATATGTTGTAATGGAGGCTACCAACAATAACCAGTGGCGCCTCTGGTGGATAATATAACACTACCTGCGTTGACACCAGAACGTAAATGACGTTCTTTGTTGACGCTTTTTTTTGTAGATTAATCATGTATCAACGTCAAAGCATGGCCGATCCTAGTCCCCAAATATTTAACGAATAATTGAGTCAGCAATGAATTAATCGTGTTTCAGAGCATGGCGAAACAATCGCGGGAATTTTTTGGGTGTCTAATTGTTCATTTCGTTCGAATTATGTCAGCCATTCGTAGATAAAGATATACAACGACACGATATTCTGACCGACGAACAGTGCGCTACTCCATGATAAAACATCTTAATGCCGTAACAATAAAGGGAAACATAGACCACATGCATTTCTCGACACCATTTTGAAAATTCGATGTATTCACTATCTGGCGATTACGGCGTCTATTCTACAATAATCAACAATAATAGTGCAATTCAGCTATATATTAAATTCGTATACATGAATTATGATATAATGGCTAACCCTGTATTTCTGCAAACCATTTTTATTTTCTTGAATGCATAGACATTCCGGTTTCTTACATTATACAATGTTTATCGCACAAGAAACTAGGTTTACATTCCGAATAGTTCGGCCGTGTTAAACAGCTTTCGTCAGCGTGGTTCTGTCTTAACGGAAACAAACCTATTGAAGAATAATTGCCGTCATTTTGTTACACAAATTGTAGATATGAACAACGTCAGCTGACTGTGGCATCCACGTGGATTGAGCCAGCTTCAGGAGAGACTAGCTATGACTTTGACGAGTTGCATTTACTTGGTGGAGCACATTTAGCTGTGATGCCTCCCACATTACAGACTCCTGTACGTGTAAATGTAGGGCGCCTCGTGGGAGATAAGACAGGTAAGACGATTAAATGGATGAAGGTGTCAATTTATTGTCGTGATGATTTTGTTTTGACGACCCTAATGGTGTTGACAATGGTGACGAATATAATGTAGCTGTATGCCTTCTTGTAAAATAGATTCACAATAACTGCATCGCATTATGATTGTGGGCATGTAGGTAATACATATGTTAATAAATTGACGAGAATTTGCACAATTGCACTTTTTATATTTAGTAATCACTAGACCATTGTTTGTCTACTACTAATCGGGGTGGAGAGTAGTTATATCAGTTTCATGTCACTGTTGTTAGGTTACCTACATGTCGGCTACGCTCAGTCAGTTGTTGTGAATCAGACAGAAGCAGATATCCCATTCAATACTCATGTGTATGAGACAGGGCAGATTGAGTTCCCAGCCAGAGCATTCTTTCAGAAGACAAAACTGTTCTCGTCTGGGAAGGTAAGTAAATGTGTGTGCGTCAATGAAGCAGCACTGACAATATTCATGTGGGGGATGGGGAAGTGGTGAAACTGTAATCGGAGTTAAACTGCAAATATTTGAATAGCTGTTCAGTGAAAGTACAAACCCATGACACACAGTTTGTAGTTCTGTTGATAATGATATTGCTGCTGCTAACAACAGTAGAATACATTCCCTTACCACAATGACAGTAATCATAGTAATATTATTTACAAAACACACATAATGTAATTATTTAGATATTATTAATACCAAATGTTTGTTTAATGTTTGTGTCACATTCTGTGTCACAGATTCATTAGAAAATACTACTGTTATTTTAGCTTAACATTTTAATTCAATGAACAACAACATACACTAAATAGTAAAATATGCAAACATACTTATGGGGTCATTGATTATATTCAGGTGATGGGCTTACAAGACTTGTATGTCTTTGACGGAGGTGAAGTCCATCTCGACTCCAATGCCACCCTTGGCAGTGATTCTGCAATGGTCCGAGACATAAAACTCGTGACACTGCATGTGCAAGACAGGGGCACGTTTACGCTCCACGCAGTAGACAAGATCCTTAAATTTCAGATGTCCACAACGAATATGACGGTTAGTTGGATTATATTGTTCGTATTGACATTCTAGAAAACGATTGATTATGGTTTCGTTAGTGTTATGTTAACATCCTAGTTTCTGCACTATATATATATGACTCATGGCTATGATGCTTCAATAAAGTAAAACAAAAACAATATGACTTATGCCAGTTTTCACATTACATGCATTATGGGTAAAGTTATAATTGAATAAATAACCGAAGGGCAAAGGCTAGAGCCATGAAAAGATAAAATGTTTCAATTGTCTACAAAAATGCTTTGAAAAACCAGCCAACGATATCCAGTTGCTGATAACTACAAATGACGTCGAAAGCCATGGCCACCAACATCACGAGATACAACACCTGATAGAATACAATACAAGTCAATATAATAATAATTCATGTTGAAGTGTATTTACATGAATGCCATTATGACTACGGGTATTATAATTATGGATGATGCACTAGGGCTGTTTTAAGATATTTGTATATATATATATATATATATATATATATTTAATCTGAAATATTCATGCACTTTACAATCATCGCTGAATAGACTTATATTCATCATGTACATATATGTGACACTAATCTATATCTCGTTATTTAAAGTAGTAAGCATGTTTATAAAATATGTGTTATGTTACTTGTGTATATAGATTTACCAGTATCATATTAACGAAATGCAAGTATTAAGTGTCAAATTGGAATAAGACATGTTTTCCTCACATTCTCATGTGGCCACGCGAGTAGCTGGACACATCAACATGACATCATTAACAGTTGTGCTTCCTTGGTAGATTTTTGGAGGTGGCCATTTCAAGTGCAACGCTAAGTTAGGTATCACAAACAGCCATCTGTTTGCCATCTATTCTGGGGGTGAACTCAATCTGGACGGTGCAGGGTATGATCCCACCTTGAAGTCACAGTTTGATGCAGCTGCAGGGCCAGGTCAGGGAAGAGGTGAGGAGAGTTATTTGTAGACAGAGTCAATAGGTCATATTCCCACTGCAAATATTCATGGACATTTTAATTTTGTGAACATTTCCACTGTTTGGTTTGTTATGGACACATGAGTACATGGACACATATATGCGCACGCACGCACACACGCACACATAGACATATTTTGATCATGCATACATTGAATACTAATGCTTGTCTAACATGGACATATAAACTTATTATAATCACTTTATATTTTACGTTTCGTAATATGATGCTACTATCGAAAATACGTTTCTTGTTGATGTCTGTGTTTCATCACTGAACTATCAATAACTCAATGCACGTTTCATTCTTTAGCAGAAGCTAGTTTGACAATCAGAACGCCACTGTTGACAGGACTATATACAACTTGACTTTTTCAATAAAGATTTTAAACTTGATTATGTTAATCCCTAGTTTGACGACACCCCGTTTACAACACAAACATACTAGCGATAGTCGCTTGCTAATCCAGTATTATAACATAATGCATGCAAGGGGTGATTACAGAGTACCTGGTACCTTAATTTGAACATGCGTCAACGTCAGTCACGTCTGATTTGGTATGTTTGCAGGTGCACTGACAGGGGGCAGTGGCGGAGGTCACGGGGGCAGTGGAGGGCGAGGCAAAGGGAACCCTAAAGTTGGCATTGCTTACGACTCCCTCTACACACCGACAGAATACGGGGGATCAGGAGGCTATGGAGCACAGCGTGGTATGTAATACGGCTATTATAAATTGTCAAGATGTTGTGTTTATAACCATATGTGAAATAATGCTGTCCTGCATAATGCTTTTTGCAATTGTTATCTGTCGGCTCGAACTTCACAATAATGTATCGTACCACTGCCATGTTGCAGTGATGTTGTCAATCAAAAGACGGAAGGACATATCAATGTTAAATACTTTTACTTGGTAGTGATATAGTTAGTGATGATGTAGAGGGAAGCACAACTAAATATGGGGCACATCTCATTGCAGGGCAACTTTACTTTGGTGACCATCATCTCCATAACACGGTTATATATGAAGGCACCGGTGGCAGAGGGGGTGGCTCGGTCAAAGTTAACAGCCGTCACGTACAGATAGATGGGAAGATGACTACAAGTGGTATCAGTGCTGATGTTCATCGCGAGAAAGATGCTGGTAGGTGGCATGTAATGGGCTGTTTTGTAGCTCTTACATCTACAACGTTTTCAACGTGTCTGGAGATATCTTCGGAATATATTTTGTAGTGATTTGCCAAAATTTGGATTGATCACATACAACAATTTTGCAATGCACATAATATATTATGTTGCACAGGGTAATAAAAACAATAAGTATTTCATTTACAAATTAATTTATAAATATATATATATATATATATATATATATATATATATATATATATATATATATGTATGTATGTATATATAAATTCCATGGTTTATACTAGTAAATCAGTGCATAGGGTAAGTTTTTTATTGGTCGGGACACCGTAGGAAAACTATGGCTACACCTTTCATTCGTTGTAGATTAATTTATTTATGAAGCTACTCATTTATGATATATCCACACTGCTACGAATGAGTGTTTGCCTTAATTGCACCTACACTTATATTACTTGTGAATTGCTAGTTTATACTCTTAATCATGCGCTGTTTATTGTTGGTGGTATATTTGGATCTGCATCAATTGTTGTGTTTACCGTAGCTGCAGCCAGCAGTGGTTAAGATTATGTATACAAAACATATCATCCTATGACAACTGCAGCTGTACAGTATGCTGTCACTGTTTGACTTGGTCACTCTTATGTGATGTGCAATGTGTCACGAACTAAGTCTTGTTCACATGTCACCAGGTAGCGGAGCTGGAGGCAGTATCTGGATCATCTGCGACAATGCTGTTGGTCATGGTGAACTGGTATCAGTTGGAGGTGAAGGTGATGGTGGAGGCGGTGGAGGAGCTGGAGGTCGCATCTCAGTTCAATGCAAAGATCTAATCAAGTTCAATGTTTCCATGCGTGCCCATGGTGGTGAGTGATATGCATCATAATGTATATGTTCAGACATAAATTATAATAACAATTTAACCAACATCAAACAGGGCCCTTGACTTTCGATCAATGTCTGCATAGAAAATAGTGGATTAAGACATCAATGCATATATTTGTTTTGTTGTATAGTGTAGCATTGACAAAATTGTTATGCGTTGCTATTGTGTTGCTAATGATAGTACTATAACAACTATCACCAAAGCAAAAACTAAAATCATATCATATCCAGAGACGAGTACAATAGTTTAGTACAATATTGTTGTATGTTGTCAAAAGTTAGTCGAGCCTTGAGAGATGTAATTTAAATTATTTATCTTTCTGCCTGAGGTGAAGATGCACTTTAGAATAAACAAGTATTGAGTTTTTAAGGAAGTTTCAGATGATTTCAAATTTATGGAAAGTACATTAGTTTTAGAAATAACTAGTTTTTGTGAAAATATATTACATGAGCTGCCTAGGGTTGTTGCATGAGTCGACAGTGTGGTGGACATTTTACATGTTATTTAATAAGTAACAGGACACTAGCATAACTAAGTAGTGATAGTGAAAGCACGATATGCCCTGAGTACAACACGTGCAAGACAATTTTGTACTCGCGTTGGAGTTTAGCTAAGTCTCTTTTGATAATGTCGTTTAGTAATGAATTGCAATAGTCCCTCCTCTTTTAACAGATATTCCAACTAGCAGACACCACTGTTTTGTGGACATTATTTCAATGTAGTGGGCAGATATTTCTCATAAATGTTACATTACACATTTTATATACCTAAATCCAGGCTGACCAGAGAGACCATTTGTTCGAAAGTTGTGTTGTGTGTTAAAAAAACAAATATATGTATCCATGGTATACCCATTTGGATGGCGGTATTGTTGATGTATGCTATGTTGATTATCAGGCCACAGTGATTATGAAGTCGGTGGTTCAGGCACCATTTACACTGAGGGTGTCACTGGTGTAGACGGTGTTTCCAAACGACAACTCTCAATCGACAACAACCACGTTGGCTACCCCCACGAAGCAGTGTACACAGGTGGAGCCCGTAGAAGTATCCTTGGCGGTGTCTACAACGACATCACTGAAGTGGGCGGTGTCACCTGGTTGTATCATCCAAGTCAACAGTATCATTTTGACGTTGTCACAATCTCTGGTGACGCCCACGTGGCGATCCACAGCAACATGGCGGCGGAGCATGCGGACGTGAGGATAGGATACTTGATGGGGGACCGAAGTGGGGTGATTCATGCCGGGGCAAACCAGACGTTTGGATACAACGAAGTCAACGTCTACCTTCCTGTCAATGTGATGGCGTATCGGTATGGCAATGCTTTTATAATTTATTGACTTTGTGTGTTGCTGTACATAGTTGTTGTGCCAATAATAAATATATTTAAATAAACCAGCATATGATATCCAGTAAAGTGCGTGGTGATATTATTGAGCATAGAGTGGATTACCATTACTTATAAAGAATGGGGCATTTATTTCAATGATTCAACATCCCTGTTTCCTGGCTGAATTTTGTAAATTCGATTTATATAGTATTGTTGCTGTTGGACTCAGTTTGTTGCTGATTACTACATCAAGTGTGAAGGTGTAATTTTACATGAAAGACACAGTCTGTTGCTACGCATATGATCATTGATGTTGTTCGAGTAATTACAGTGTTTCCTACAACAAGTGTCTAAACAGATTTAAGTCTAACTAGTTATTGTTTTGTTGGGCCTCAGGTGGAGCCGCACTGAAGTACCAAAACAAATCACGTTGCGTGAAGTCTGGATGCAGCAAAATGGAACTGTAGAGGGCGCCAGCGATCTTGCAATTGAGGATAAGGGCGAGCTCTACCTGTGGTCATACGCGAGGACGGCAGGGGACCCCGAGGGTGTCTTTCGAGCTATCAACATCAGTGTTCGCCCTGGTGGTAAATTTGAACCACTCACTGTTCGTGGCGCAGCAAAGATGGTGCTGAAATTGACGAAATTCACCGTGAATGCGTTCGGTTACGTGCGCACCAACGATCTTTTTGTCACAACAGAAAACTTCACTATCGATTTGTCAGGTAATAGGAATATGAATTGATTTAGACACGTGCGAAAGAACTTCAATGTTATGTGATAAATTATTATGTTAAGAAGCTTGAATTTTTTATGATAGATAAATAACATCATAACTGACAATGATAACCAGGAATTACTACTGGTTATCACTTATACAAATACCAATAGCGATCAATATACTTGAAGAGAGACAGGATATGATGTACCCAATTGAATGCACGATTGCTGAATATGAATAAATAGCTAAGAAATTGGAATATAAATATGGTAAATGAATATCAAACTTCATGTGTGGTAGATTTTTTTATGTATGTAGATACATACATTACGTCCTCTATATTGTAAGCATGTAATTAATTTATACAATGTGACAAGGCTAACGTGTCGTGGTTGCAGGGGATGTGCATGCTGATTTCTCTGGTCATTCCCCAGCCAGTGGGCCAGGACGTGGCATTAGCATGACTGTCCACAGGGGTGGTACTGGTGGTGGTCACGGTGGCCGCGGAGGACGTTCACTTGGTGGCTACTATTCCGGATATGCTTACGACTCAATTTATATACCTCAAGATAAAGGAAGTGGAGGTGGACAAGGTGCCAACAGTGCTGCTGGTGGAGGCAGAGGCGGGGGTATGTATCTTGTACACTTACTACAATTATGCAGTTATATAATTAATTCAAATATAATTAATTTCACTGCAGAAATGTACTATTTTTTTTCAAACTGTGTGTTTTTCAAGCATATCAGAATTTATTGTGCTGTTTTGTATGTGTGCCTTTTGTTGAGTAAGCACATCATTTGTTTTCATTCACTATTTTTTTGATATTATTATTATGTAAACGATGCTTTTGTTTGAAAAGTTAGCATTTCATTGACATACATATCTTTTCCGTTCAATACGATCATGTTAACTTGTATTATGCACATATAATGTTGGCTGATTTCTTCATGGTACACAGGAGTGTTGTGGCTGAATGTGACGGAGACACTTCGAGTTGAGGGACACCTACATGCCAGTGGCGAGGCTGGAAAGGGCACCAGTGGAGGCGGTGGTGCTGGGGGAAGCATTCTTGCTTATGTTCACAACTTTGATGGAGAGGGTGTGATAGCAGTCACCGGGGGTAACGGTAAGATTCGTTGAAAGTGTTTTGCTTATTGTGTCTACCGGTGGAACTTATAAACTTGGACAGCACATTCTCTTGATTAACATATGGAAATAGACTCCAGGAAAATGTCTTTGAAATGCACCATCTTGCATTGTTTACATTCATCGCAGTTATTGTCCAAATTAAATCATACAGCTGGTACAATTAATTGGCTGGTAATTAAACATATATTGATTTGCACTTTTGGGGTTACTGTTTGTGCAATGGTCATTCTAAAATTATTATCTGGGAATATGTGATAAAATATAATAATTATGTCCCGTGAAACGATCATGTTGCATTTTGCAGGGGGGTGGCCGAATGGCGGTGGTGGAGGTGGTGGTCGAACTGCGGTGTACTATACCGGTGATCACCACTACAACGGTCAGTTGTTCACTCATGGTGGCCGAGGAAACGGGCATCACGGAGGCGCTGGAACAATGTACCTTTCTCAAGCCAGTGGCTCTGCGGTCAGTAACACACTGACCGTTGACAACGCACATTTGACTAGCAGTGAGCGAATCGCAGAAGTTGAGAAGTTGGATCTTTCTGGAAATGGCGTGTCACGAAATAGCATATCATTCACGACATACAGTGGACTACGCGTCTCTACCACTGGACCTGTCTACTCTTATTATTCATCCTATTTACATAGGCTCTACCGGTCATTCGTCTTTATACGCTCGGGTGCACAGAACAAGGAACAGTATTACCGAAGTCCACAGAAGGAGGCTACCATCACTGTTGAGCTGCCGTTTCTCACCTACATTGACCACGTCCTCATCTACCCCCACTGTAGCGAGTGAGTTACTTATGCATTGTCGAAGCATGCTGAACATTACCTACGTTTACTTATGTAATCCATTTACAGTGGTGGTATGCTGAACATATCGTTTGTTATTGTTGTCTTAATGTAGAACGTTAGACAATAATGTAGAACGGTTTTTGTAACGTAGAACGTTAGATGCAACGTCACGCATGTAGAATATTCTGCTACATTAACTTCCTTGTTTTGTTTTAAGGTGGTCTTGGTAAAATTTAATATAATTCTGAATGTGGCGCACCAGTTCTGCCCTTGCCATTAGTGGAACCCAGGCGTGCACTTTGAACGTTTTCCCTAATTCTCTAAGTAGCATTGAGTGCATTTGCAGTATTGAGGATTCCAGAAGAGTCGTAGAATTAACCAGCCTAGAGACGTTTGACAGTTCTGTCCAACAGAAGGGGGTAGTTTTAGTATTTTAATAAAAATATCATACTGAAGGTAGTTTTGACTTACACATAATTTATTGTAGTGCCTGAAAAACGTTGGTAGTATTCCTTTGTGATTTGCTGCAGTTCGCTGGATACATCTTTCCGTGTGCGAAGTGGAAATGAAACACACGGAGAAGAAACACATACAGATGGTTACGTAATTACAACAGGATGTGTTTATGAATGGGGAAAGCATAACTGGAACATGTCTGTTAGCATCAAGAAAAACGTCAACAAGGTACGCTATATGTGATGTTGGTAGTATACTTGTTTTGATTGTTCCTGTCATGCGTGTCACATGTCAGTACTAGACCTAGAACTGTAATGGAGGTTATCTGATTAAAACTTACAAATGATATTAATAAGGTATGTCATCAATATTGACGTTATAATATCTAACCAACAGGGAGAAGTTTAATCAATTTTATTAGGTCATTAAGTTGTTATAATCATTTTCCTCTGATTTTCTGAAGATTTATAACACTTTCTATGATGATCATGGTATTACCTGGACAGCTGTATAAGTGACATCACCAACACTGCAGTCCATGTTTAAAAAAGAAACAAGTTGATAGCTATTAAAGAAAACGAGGCAATAACTGTGCTAAAGTATTCATCTGCTGCTGCCGTTAAGCATTTCTATAGTATATTGTTTATTGTGATATTACCAACCAACCTTTTCGTCGTATACAACACTGAACTTTAAATATTGTCTAAACTCCCATTTGTTTACAAGAAGTTGATATAATTTGACACTGTTAACTGATACCATACTATTCGAATTGTAGTTTGTACGTGTTTTCTTCATTTTGTATAATAGGTGTGGATTGACTTATCTGCTATACACAGTCACGTGGCACTCTCCGAGATAGAAATATATGTGGCTGAAGATCCAAGCAGCCAGAACCAGACACCTTACGTTAATTCAGATGGCTCAGGGTGGATTGTCACTGAAGACGAGGAGGTTGAAACTTTCAAGTTTGATGAGGTTTGCATCACTGATACAGATGGATGTTTTTTTCTTAGATTGTGCAGTTATACAACTTCCAGATACGTCAATTTAAGGGGTCATTTGTGGTTATTTGTCTCAAGTGATATTATATGATTTGTGAAAGTGTGGTTTGTGTCAACAGTTGCATGTCCTGGGCGGCGCAGCACTAAGCATGACCGGAACCAACGTGCAACTGAAGGCCTCAGCTGTGTTTGGTGACAACTCTGGACGTGTGACCGTAAGGAAAGATCAAACGTACACCTTGACAAAGGAAGACCGTGTGTTGTTGCCACATGCTATGCTGACACAACGGTACTCAACTGTCAACCTACCACCAAAGCTGACCTGCAGGTCACTTGACCTCATTCTTAAAGGTGCCACTTCCATTATTTCATACATCAGTCAGCTTCACCTAACCTGTTCATATATTACAATAATTAATTATCGCCCATAATGTTGTGAAATTGGTGGCTACATTAATATCTCTTTTTGCCGTTGATGTTACTGTAAACTACAGTTAAAGAAAAAGAAAGATGTGCAAGGTGCAAATGCCAAAATCATTGTGACCCAAAGTGTAATTTACCTTGGTCAACATATGAATATTTTTAAGACTGCGTTGTTGTAAGTAAGACGAGTTGTCGTGCGTTATGTAATTGCAGGTTACATGTCATCAATGAACGATGTGACGGTCAGTGGCTACTGTCACATGACCATTGACCATCACACGCCAACTGTCAACCACATCAAGACATTGGATGTAAAGTCTTTTGCAAAGCTCATGGTGACAACACGTCAGGATGCAACCACGACATTAGAGGGTGACACTTTGGATGTCCGCAGTGGAGCTCTGGTCAGATTTCTATGATGATAGCCAGTTATGTAATAATAACAATAATAACTATTTTCGTATAACGGGTGTGAATTAAGTAATTTGGTTTCGCATATATGCCATTTGTATTTGAATCACACCAATAAACAAATAAATAAGACATTTCAATGTTAACATCAGTAAAATAAGCTTAATACATTGATACAAAAATCATAATGATGATCAACATCATGCAAACAATACGTATTGTTTATCATGGTTTGTATTTCGCACCAGGTTAGGTTATCCTGATTTTTCTGTTTTTGTCAGATATCCATGCACATATGAATTGATTGCGCGATTACAGTTATGCCAATACACGTGTACATGCTAGTATATGTTAGGGAGAATGATTGCTACGCCTATGGCGCGTTGGAAGAGTTTACGCAGTACAATAACAGATAGGACAGATAACCAATCCAATTTATAAGATAACATTAGCTTTCTCACCAACTTGTCTTAATGTAATTTACTGTGCTTTAGCTCTTTTCCAATGACCTGTCATTGCGATACAAAAACATCACTGTTGAGCCATATGGAATAATCACAGTTGACAAAGGGGTACCAGAAGCAGTGTCTACAACAGGTAGGAGGGTGACTTATCATTTACGTTAAATGTGGGCTAACATAAAATAATGGTCATATTCTATAAAATGTAGGAAACGTTGATAAGACACATTGTAAGTAATTACATGTTGGCTTACTTATTTTCCTAATGGAATGGTATTAGTGACGTATGTTTGATTGTGTCATTAATAGTTGCATTGCCAATAAATTGTATATGTTATGGGATAAAACATTTGTATTGAGTAACTTTAATCTTTTAACAATATATCCTTGGTAAATTGTTGTTGGGACTGATCGATGTTTAAGTTCACGACCATAGGCGAACATATTACCATATGCACATTTCTACGACACCACATATATGAATCAAAAATTACTAGAAAAATGTAAACTTCTTTTTTGATGTTAGCTTTGGTTGGTATTGTACCCGGTAAATAATATTCTATTCTGCCAGATACGGGAATACATGTTTTGCGAGATGACTAGATGATAGATGATAACGAAATGAAGCTATGTCCAGAGAAAGCGATTACTATACCAAGAAAAAAGTGTTTTCGTCTTAAAGAAATACTTTTAATTAACTGATGTGCATATCGGATGTGTTCTCACAGGTGAAGGCACCGGATATGGAGGTGAACCAGGCAAGGGTTGCTCTGGAGGAGGTCACGGGGGCGGTGGAGGTCAGGGTGCCAATCAAAGACTGTCTGGTGTACCCTTTGGCTCCTACCTGCAGCCAAGGTCATTTGGGTGTGACGGAGGTCACAGCACCTTCCCCCATGCAGGTGGCGCTGGTGGTGGTCGACTCTCGATCGAAGCTTCTGATTGGCTGACGATTGATGGCAGGGTTTCCGCCAGTGGTGGACGTGGCCGATCGCCACATTCTGGAGGCGGCAGTGGAGGGAGTTTATTCGCCCACACAAAGCACATCACAGGCAGTGGCGTCATCGAGGCATCAGGTGGAGATGGCGAAAGACGTGGTGGCGGTGGTAGTGCTGGCCGCGTAGCGCTCTATTATGTATACGATTTCTACGTTGGTACGTCATTATTGTTGCTTTATGGCAATACATTAAATATATTGATTTTGTCATATTCTCGATTATCAAATTAGCAACATATCTCAATAGCCAATAAACCTTAATCAACATTAATTTAGTAGGCAACTACGTACTGCTTTACTCTTTGATAAGATATTTTTTAGCCTAACAAACTAGAAAAACATTTGACTTAAATTTTAAGTTAGGGCAGTAGTGTATAGTATGCAATGTTTATGTAAATTTTATAGCCAAGTGAACACTGCACTTTATGCAGAATAGCAACACAAGTTCAGAGTAAAAAGAAATATAAAACATTAATGACATTTAAGAACGTATTAATTAACTAAACAGCCATCACCCTTTGAAGAGTATATATATATATATATTGATATACTATGCGTGCGTGAATGCTTTGGTAAACTACGAAAACTACCAGGTATGATCCATCTCACATATGTTAGCTTCTAAGCATTTGATAAGGGATATGGTTGAAGTTTTAAAATTTATATTATATTCTTTAAAATGTCTGACAATGAACCTTTAACAGCTCTTTAGTAATGGAATTAAACCTATCTTAGGATACGGAACATAGGAAACACTTTTAAATTATTCACACAAATGGCTGTTTCAACAAATGCATTCCCTCTTAAAGTGGCCGAACCATGGAACATCCTCCCAATGGTCCAATCCAAATATACTGACATAACAAAATCCTCTTAGATAAATAATGTTCAATCCAAGCTATATTATCTAATTAACGTGAACCTGAAATGTGTATTATTAATTGTTTCTGAAGAAGACAAACTGATCATTAAGGAATCAAACGTGGATGCTACTAATTAACGTGTATTCGTTGTGTGTACTAATATATTGAAGTAACTACATTTCGCCAAATGCATAACGTATTTGAGGTGATCATTATATCAACATTCTACGAATAAAAAGTAATTATTGATACTCTCCAGTATATCTACATATTCGATTTAACTGCGTAGACTGACAAGAGAGATATTATGCTTGAGGCAAGAGTTTTTGTTAGTAGAGGGTAATAGAGTGGTAGAAGTGGCTATATTGTGAGCATTGCTTCGTGACAGGTGAATTCAAGGCAACAGGGGGACTTGATGGTGGAGGAGGGAGCGCTGTGGGAGGACCTGGTACAGTCTACATCCACAAACTGCCCTCAGACGAGATGCTACTTGATGGTACACACCCTGATGCCGTCACCAGTCATGACAGCAATGTGACACAGGAGCTAACAAATCGTACGCTCTTCGTTGACAATCGTCATCGCACAGCTAATTCTCTGTCGGCGACTGAAGCATACAGTGACTACAGCCATGCTGGAAGTATTGCTTGGTTGATTCCTGGTGAACTGCCGGAGTTTGTGCCACCGGTGTTGGGCGCAGCCTCTAGCGATGTCGCCATTGACTACTTGCAACTCTACGGGCGCGCTGAATTTGGCTTCCTCAGCGGGAATTGCCTTAAATGCAGCGTTACTATTAGAGTTGCAAACATTGAAGGTAATATATACAAACTGTATATATATATATATATATATATATATATATATATATATATATATATATATATATATATATATATATATATATATATATATATATATATATATATATATATATATATATATATATGTATGTATATATATATATATATATATATATATATATATATATATATATATATATATATATATATATATATATTTATTTATTTATTTATTTATTTATTTATTTATGGTGCAACATTGGTCATTCGTAGCACATACAATAAAGATAAAATGTCAGTGTAATTATTAAAGTACATGAATAAAAACTGCTTACGATAAGCAAGAGAAAAACTAAATAGTAATTCGCTTAGAAAATATTAACCATTTCAGTACTACAGCCATGATCTGCTGTGACCACTGAATACTGCATTCCCAGTGAATATGCAAGAAAATCGACTGCATCACTTCAAGTAAAAATTTCAGCAACAAAAATGCATCTAATGAATAGGAATATTATATATATTCTGAAAGTATGATAATCAGCGAGTAAAATGGGCCATATCATTTTACATTTCGTCGTCATGGTAACCAGCAATCCAAGATGGCTGCCACGAGTTCAACGTTTTTGCAGTTGCTGAACGCAGTTGTATGCCAATGTACATATTTAATGTAAACTACTCATGCTACAGGAGTGTACTATGATATAAAATACAATATAAAGTACATTTTGTAGAGTATGAGAATGTGAAAAACAAGTCATTTATCTGTATGTTAAACATATATGACATAAATGTTCATTTATATATTTGCTAACACATTCATCGCTACTGGACCGATTCCAGTCGAACTTTGCATGTTGATGGATTCACATACACTTTTTTCTTCTAAAAAAATTAAACTACGCATCATCCAGCATTGATAGTACAGTGCGCATCTCATCCTCAGCGTTTACACCGTCACATTCATCATCACTGGCGTCCGAGTAGCCACCCGCTGTCAGTATCCGTTTTGCCTCCGGCTCGGTCGTTAAGTTCGCCAACATCATTGTTGTTTCGATCATCAACAACCGACAAAGATTCGTCGCTAAACTATCAAATAATCCGTCCAAAACATTCAGCGGTAAATCGTTAGTTGAAGTAATGCCGTCCGCCATTGCGGCCATAGCAGATTTTGATAATCCATCATTAAAAATAGCGAAAATCTCCGTAAAATGATATTGAGCGATAATATACCATTGGCGCTACCGAATAGCTAATTCATTCGCTACCACAACTGTATATAACAAGTGGCTCCACTTAGTGGATAATTATGAGTAAAAGCGATTTAAATGGTGAACGTAGCCAATGCCGGTATACCGGCCCAACGCACTGTAGCGTCACACACTGCGAGGCCGGTATACCGGCCTGTCGTACTGAAATGGTTTTATCAACTCTTAGTAAATATAACTTATAATTGGTAGGGTTTCTGTTTCTCAGGTGATCGCTCTGGCAAGATACATCTTGGACTCAACCAGAGTCTCTACTTCGTGAAGGGTTATTTGCCATGTCACCTAGCGATCTACCAGGGTGCAGAGGCAACACTACAGGGTGAATTGAGAGCAAACAATGTCACTGTTCATGTCGAAGGTGTTCTAAACAATGTGGAAAACATGACTATCATCAATCATGGTACGTTCTCACGTGCATATATATGTGTGCGTGCGTGCGTGCGTGCGTGCGTGCGTGCGTGCGTGCGTGCGTGCGTGCGTGCGTGTGTGCGTTTGTCACTGGTAAAATATATGAATATGTGTATACACACTGTTTTGATGATAATTTTTTTAAGAGCTCGTTTATAAAAAGCAGTGCTTCAACGACATAAAATCATCTACGTGGGTGTAAACTATCTAGCCTGGCAAAGAAACATATCGAGAGAAAATTGTACATGCTTAAATTGAATGCATTGATACACTGAATTGCAATTATTGGAATGCATCAGGTTCATACATTCATATATTAGCAAACAGTTCACAGTTCCTTCCTCAATTCAATGTTTGCTTCCCTCTTCTCGTTTTTTAATAATCTCCTAACTACTCAGACTCAGGCTCGGACTCAGACGTATTTATTAGACCTATAATCTCTTGTATGAACATAATGATAGGTCAGGGAGACTCCCATTAAGACATTAAATGTCGCTATCATGGGAGCTACCCTACTAAAGTAAAAGAGAAATATACTACGCTCTCACATGATCACTATGGTAATATATGTACACATACTGCATAAATATACGTAATCAACCGCAATATAAATATACAGTCACGTCTGGTTTATCCGATCTTCGATAATCCGTTTTCTTCAGTAATCCACTTTTTTTGTAATTTCGACACATTAGATTTTTCTGAGATCCACCAATTTACATGCTTCGTTAATCTGGCCAGAAACAATGCGGACCAAAATGTGCGGATACATGAGACTCCACTGTATTTAAGCTGTGAGTAAAACTGTTATCAATGATGATAATATTATTTGGAATATTATTAACAGTCTGTATTGTATCTAATGTACTTAATACTTATTTCTTCCACTTCCAATTTCAAAGTTGTGTGTGTATGGGATGTGATTGAAGTAGCCTATTAAGAACTTCTCAATTAATTTGACATAACATTTTAGTTGTTGGAGTTTTTATATGTCGTCTAATTTGATAAATCTAAGCTCTGTGTAAATGGGATCTGTGTGAACGTTGTATTTACTTTATTTAATTATTCTTATTTCTCTCTACCACGATATTACAGATCGTTTGTGAAATGTGTTATTTAGTGTTGATGAAATCATCTCACAAAGTGCTACATTATTTTCGATTGGGCCCAATTGAAATTTTGTGAAAAGGCAAAAGCTATGACATAAGGGTGTTCACACATTTGCATGTTATCCTATCTAAAGATCAAATTTAATTATTCTTATCCACTTTAACAAAGTATGCACTCTTTACTAAGCCGACTACATACTTGCTCATCGACATGCTGATTCACGATATGATAAATGAATTGAGGAGGGAGCTTTAACTATATTGTTTTATTGACAACCTGTCACAACACAGGAATCGAAAACCCTGTGCTAAATATTGTGTGCTGTCTTCGAGAAAGCTGCTCGCGTATCAGAACATCACAAGTCGCCGCCACATCAGTCATGCTGGTGTTTCATGAGCTCGATAGTATTCAGTTACCAGTCGTGGTGGTAGTTCATGAGCAATCTAATGTCCAGATGTCGGAGCATGGTTGGAAATGATTCGGAAATGAAGACTTTTTTGGCTACTATCCTGTTGACATTGTAAGCTACAAGATACACGTACTTAGCATTTCATCATGTGTTTACATGATTTTTATCAACAGTTAATTTGGTACCCTCATTCTAATTTGCGTTATACTGGAATTTACACATATACACAAATATGTATAATGCATAGATAATGTACAGTGAAAGTGATGTATTCAACTTTCTTTTACCATATTTATGTTATTAAATGGTATATGTTTTATCTAGCCAATTCGTATTTCGCGTTGAACAGGGAATGTCAGAGTTATAAGGTATGAGAACGGGAACTACGCCGCCTTACCAGTCAATCAGTCATCAGAAACCACATAACTAATGTTTGTTTCTGTTTCAGGTAAAGTACAAATATATGAGATGATCGATCGCAATGGTCAAAGATTTGACCAGATCGACTTTAACACTATCAACATTCGCAACTTTGGCACATTACTTGCCGACAATGGACGTGCACAGCGAATACTACAGGGACGCCACCTGCGAGTATATCCCGGGGGCCGTCTCCAAGGAACTAATCTCCTGGTGAATGTCGAGAACATCACGGTAGATGTGATGGGAGTAATTGAAGCGGATTATCGTGGCCACAAACCCGGAGGTGCGAGTAATTCCTTCTTACAATACAGGACAATATACTAATAAAGAGGGTGTTTAACAAATGATCGTAAAAGAGTAAAGTTATCACATTGTGTAGATGAACTGGGATGAGCAATAATATTCTAGGCTTCAATCAATGACATTGACTAGCTATTCTTAATTGATGTATTAACGTGTATATGTTTAAATAGGAATATTTTTGAAATACTGTATTTTATCACCAAATGGATGAAAGATTATATTAGTGTTGTGTAGTGTTGTGTTGTGCGGCAAATTAAACTTTATCGTTTTTACGAAGCTTTGTATAACTTTACCTCAGGAGGTAGACAATCATATAAAAGTAACATTCAAAAGTGTATATGCCAGTGCTAATTATGCAACTGATGGACGAATGTCATGCTCTTGAAGCGTAACAAACGTATGTGGGACCAGTAAAGTAATAGCAGCACTATCTTCCAATGCCTCAACAAGTTTTTATTTAGCAAATTTAGCGAAGATTTTTATAGCAAGTATTTCCATAATGTATTTTTACACACTTCTGATACTACTGTTATACAGAGGGTCCGGCTCCAGGCGTCAGTTGTGCTTCATTTGCCACCGGTGGTAGTCATGGCGGCGGATGTGGTTGTCAAGGAAACTCGCTACAGGAGGCCCCGCTGGGCTACGGTAGTTTTGTAAAACCAGCCAGCTTTGGCAGCGGCGGTGGTGCAGGATCAACTGAAACAGGCAAGTATTCAACGTACATGTGTAGCTTTAAACGTGCTGTAAGACACGTTTTGCCGTATAAAAGCTTCTCGATAAACCTGCAAATCCATGTTTCCCATTATCTACTGCTATACATATTGTTTCTTTACTGTATAATTGACAGTTTTGCGTTGAAAAGAGGTTGTGCCTAAATTGCTCCAAAATGGTAGTATCTGGCGAATATGTGTTTGTCATGATGCATTTAGTTGTGGAAATTTAAAATCAGATATTGCCATGTTGAGTCTAAAATCTAAATTAAATACATGAGACATGACACATTTAGGATTGTAAAATTACATGTGGTGTGGAAATTACAACTGTTAGACTGTCAACCTAAGTATATGTCCCGATGTTATATAAGAGATTGTCATGCGAAATAAGGACATGTCTGTTTAGATGTCGTCCTCTTTTTTAACTGTTCTATTGTATTTAGAATTTTAGTATTAGGTTAACTATGACACTATTATAATATAGCCATGTGACATGTGAGAATGTTATTGAAATATGATACTACTATAATGAATATCGGATTTCAAGAACATATCTAAAATGGTGCATCAATTTGTTAACAGGTGGACGAGGCGGAGGCGTGTTGTACTTGAATGTCAGCGGCATGTTACACGTGGAGGGGCTGGTCAGTGCTGACGGCGAGTCGGTGTCGAATCAGAGGGCAGGCGGTGGTGCAGGCGGCAGTATACATGTACAAACCGCCATTCTGGAAGGTTCTGGAATATTTAAGGTCAGCTAACAAGCTCCCAAACTTACATTGTGTTTTGGATAACACTTATAATACTTCCTTATGCCATCATGGTAACACAAATTTCAAGATTCACATGGTCTGTTCCAGCAAACATTGTTATATGACTGCACATATTGTTGTATGCTAATATCGTGTATTCGAATGCTGACATACCTATCGTTTTATAGTTGTGGGTCGTTTTTATATATGAACAAAGACCGTTTGTCAAATAGCTTCATGTTCATATCACCAATCTAACTTGTCATAGCATATCAGCGATACCATATAAGTACATTAACATAAAGTCATGTTTACATAGCTAGTTTAAGGGTTGTTGATATCAACAGTAATAGCGTTCTAGTTCATTGAACATAATTGAAATTTGGAGTTTTTAATAATATATTACGTTTTGATAATAGTAATTCAGCTTGGCAACGATGACATCGAGATAGTGAATGTTGGTTTAGTAATAATCATACATTAACACTATATCGTTGGCATACTTACGTTTTTACATGTTGATGGACAAGTTACAGTATATTAAGACATAGCATTTAAAACGTTATTCCCAACCCAATGAAATAAGCAGATAGCTGACACAGATTGTGAAACTGATTTGTTGAATGATCAGGTGAACGGTGGCAGTGGCAGTAGCGGTGGTTCTGGTGGTCGTCTGGCAGTGCATTACAAACGGTCATTCTTCAGTGGCGTCATGTCATCCGTTGGTGGTGCCGGACTCCATCTTGATGGTGCTGCTGGAACCGTCTTCCTCGATAATGTCTCAAGTGGTCAGAAAACTTTGAAAGTTTACAACCGGAAGACATCAACGGTGATTACGCCGTCTATGACACTTACAAATTATTAATGTGGATATAGAGTAACTTATGACAATATCATATGCTTTTATTTGATTTCACATAGGTTTTTGTCTCTATGCTTGACGTTTTGGAGAAGGTAAATGCAAATGCAAATAGTAATACAAATAAATATGCTGACATGCCAACAACACAATTTAAACAAAGTTTATGTGTTTAATGAAATAAATAAAATAAATAAATACAATAATACAAAATAACTTTAAATAATTGTTTTTAATAAATTTACAATAACTTTTACATTATTTAAAATATAAATCTAACTCTGTTATACTAATTATTTTGTATGAAGTTTCAACATCGTGTATTTGATGTTTGTTGTAGATTTGCCTCGCAAAGATCACTGTACCAGAGTTGACAGATGATAATTATAAGATTGACACGCTGGATATCGGAGATTATGCACATGTTGGTATCTTGCCAACAGACAATGTTGACCTCGCCACAAATGGCAGCCGTCATCTGACTGTCACTCACGTTGATGGAGACCACACAGCCACTATACACGTTGAACCATTCATGT
The DNA here is from genome assembly GCA_033239005.1 of Lamellibrachia satsuma. Classification (NCBI taxonomy): domain Eukaryota; kingdom Metazoa; phylum Annelida; class Polychaeta; order Sabellida; family Siboglinidae; genus Lamellibrachia; species Lamellibrachia satsuma. The sequence goes on from BSQZ01000011.1 coordinate 743,210, forward strand.
GGCTAAACATTGAGTTCAACTCTTCAGCAAAACTGACATTTCATGTAACACTCTATGAGGTAAGTCACTGTGAATATGTGAAGTTAAATACGCTACCGTTAATTTTCTTAGTTTTCAATTAGCATAAACATACGCTATCAAGTAATTCTTACTTACTGTAGATCGTTAGATAATTTTGTTGTTGGCAATATATTCCATGTATATTTAATTGGTATTTATTAGCTTTATTAAAACTTTCCCTTCAAACTATTTTGTTTGACTTAATTTGTTATCATGTATTTAGACTGGCATTTCCTTACAACACTATTTGATGCTGTCCTGATATGAATACTAGTTAAGATTAGTCAATGATGAAAACATAGGACTTGTTTTTGCATAATATGTTTGCTGATCCCAGACGGCAAATCCAAATTATACGGTGCTTCATTACACCACATCTCCACAATAACGCTTCGTCTTTTGGAGCTTGTCTTGCCATATAGCGAAAGTCTCAGTGTAAATATAACATTTGACACTAAGATTCGAATGTCTTATGTTGTATTTCAGAATAGCACGGTCAACCTACCCTATGACACCTTCTTGAAAGACTGCACTGTCATTCTATTCGGTGGTGTCTTGCGTGGAGTACACACCCTCAACATCTCTCTCGGTGGCGCCTTTATTGCATACCCATTGGCATCTTTAGACTCTGCTGAACCAAGTAATTTCAAATTGGACAGTATATCAGTACTCGATGGAGGGTTGTTCAAATATGAAGGTCATTCAGAAGAGGGAGATGCTGTTGTCATCTCGTTGGACGGCAGTTTGATTGTACACGGAGGTGGACAGCTGACTGGAAATAAAATCACTGTGAAAGGTCAGTGCAATATTCGCTTCATTTAGCTGTCTGCAATAGGCTTTATTCGTTGTGTCTTGAAGATGTCCCATATTGTTCATAGAGTACATATCAATTAAAGTGTGAATGATTTTAAACAAATACCATGGTACATTGTTCTAAACCTAATTTGTAGACTTATGTTGCATTATCTGCTGTGTTTGTGGAGTGGAATTTCGATTGATTTCTCAATATTAAAGCCAAAGTAAAACATGACATAACATGCAATATTTTTATGCATTATTAAAAGTGTGTAGCCGGGCCATTGCAGTCAGTAAATTGCAAATAGTTGTGGTAATACTTGTGTTTCTTAATATTGCGTTTATTTCTTATGAGAACATTAACTTCAATCAAACGTGTCTCTATGTCAGTCAGTATAATAATAATAATAATAATAAAGATTTATTTTGACACCATAAAATCCGGGGCTGCTGCCCCGTTCACGAGTGTGTACAGGCAGTATTGGATATTGTTGTTTTCTGTGTTTTTCAGCAAAAAACATACAGGTAGATACTGATGGTGAGATTGACTCAAACAGTCGAGGTTATCCCCCCGGGAAAGGGAATGGAGCTGGCATCGAAGCGCCTGGCCTACCTACCAACGCGATGGGGGGTTCTGGTGGGACACACGGAGGTCTAGGAGGGCGTGGGAGCGAGGATAACTATGCTAGCCCAGCATATGACAGTGTCCTTATTCCACGTGACTTTGGCAGCGGTGGAAATACACTTTCTCGCAACGACGCTACGTTCAACAAAGAGGTAAGGATGATCTACAATGGAACTGCTTTAATGTTTAATCTACCTTAATCCAGTTTTAGCAACTTACATTGTAGCTATGTTATACTAGGCGTACATTGCTAAAATTGTGTTGCGAGACGTATGCTTAATTGACTTAAAACTGACCAGCCGTGCAATGTACGCAGGGCCGCAACTCAACAAAACTCGACTCGCGTATAAATTTCACTGTCGCATCATTTGTTGAACCGATTCGAAAACGTTAATCGCGACAACTTGTGTAATGTGCATCGGTCAATAACAAGGCATCTCGCAGAATCGATCAATGTACGCTGGTCAGCAAGTCAACAAAAGCAACGGGTAATGACAACACAGTATTTTCTGATGTGATCGCTTTTGTGCTAAGCATCGACATGGCAGGGTCGCTGGACGAATAGAGAGAGGCTACATTTATATATATTTGGCAGGAGAGTTAGCATGTCTTTAATGTGCTCGTATTATATACATATATGTGTGTTATCTATTGGAAAACTATTATCAGCAAATATACCATTCCAGAACTCCATCCCCGTATTTTTCGTTCGTCATGCTTGATCGGCCCTGTAGGCTAATGTCAGTTCAGGTAGTGGCTACCCAACAATGACATTGTGATATCTTGAAACTGCCGAGCAGAACAAAGACTCGCAATGACAGGACGGTTCTGATCGAGCGCAGTAACAAGACCTCAAGAACTAGCAATGCCTAAACAAGGAGTTATGGAACATATTCCTTCGTCCATATACATATGGAAGAAAAATTGTCTGAAAACAAAATATATACATACAAATAGTATGAGTTAAAATAACATATAAAACATACCTTGCCATTCGTAAAATAAATAGTACTTTCCTTGACTCATTCTGGTTAAATGTGTTAAGACTAAAGTGTTCCACGTACATAGTTGTACTTTTGTTGATGTTTTATTGTTTATTTTATTATTACTAAAATTTACATAGCGCCATATAACTAGGACCAGCCCATTAACAGGCGCGTACATACATGTAATCATAAAATAATAAATATAATAGTGTATATTAAAGAAAAGAAAATAGTATCAACATCTATATATATATATATATATATATATATATATATATATATATATATATATATATATATATATATATATATATATATATATATATATATATATATATATAAAATACATTTTAATAATATATATATATATATATATATATATATATATATATATATATATATATATATATATTATTAAAAATATAGTATTATATTAAAATTAATAAACATAATAAATAAAAAATTATAGTAAATAAATAGATAAACCACATGTCCTCGTTTACAGTTATTCCTCATTGGATATATGTACACGTACATTAAACGGTTTTCAATATGTTCTTACATTCTTACGTAGAGTATCTGCTTGTCTTATGTAATCCGGCAAAGCGTTCAATAATGTCAGTCCGGACACCGAGAAAACATACGCCGTAGCCCTCCAGTTTGTAGCGCGACACTACCAGCAGACGCAAATCAGCGGATCGAAGGTGGCGGGTGGGTACATAAGGGGTCAATAGGTCAGACGTGTAAGCCGGCGCAAGGCCATGCAATGTAGTGAAAACAAGGACCAGTAGTTTGTACTGGACCCGCCACCGAACGGGAAGCCAATGTAAATCGGTCAGTACCGGTGTTATATGCTGGTGATTTCGCTGTCGCACGATCATTCTGGATGACGAATTCTGTACCTTCTATAGCTTGGTCGTAAGATCCAGGGTAATGCCGTACAACACTGCTTTGTTGTAGTCCAATCGTGGTGTCAACAGGGCGTGGACTAGTGTCTGGCATGCGCCAGTGGGCAGACAGTGTCTGATCTTTTAGATGTTGTTTTGTTGAAATTAAGCTGGCTGACACATGCAAGACACATGTGACGACATTGTTAAGCCACAGTCGATGGTAATCCCGATGTTACGGATCGTCGGTGATGGGGTAATTTATATCCGATAGTTTTTTAAATCAGTAAAAACACATGCATACGGCTGACTTTTGCAGGATGCGTCTTCTTGGTATATCTCAGATATGTCGACGCACGAATGCAATAAAATTTGGTGTGGTTGAATACTTAGAAAATACAAAAATGAGGCAAAATGTCGACAACGCATTTGCTTGCAGCCTGATTGGCGCAATCACGTTACATTGCAAAAAGTACAACAAATGCCTATTTCAATTGTTTACAGCTGATGAAATAAAAAAAACGAATAAGTTATCGTACTCAATATAGCCGACATCTGAAAGCGCATGTAGTCTAATCTAACGCCTGATATTGGTTGTGCGCACATGAGTTTCGCCAACTGTTGTAGTGTTACGTACGCTGACTAGTCAAATAGAGTTGTGCAGTGTGCGCTGACCAGTCAAATATAGTTGTGCAGTGTGCGCTGACCAGTCAAATATAGTTGTGCAGTGTGCGCTGACCAGTCAAATAGAGTTGTGCAGTGTACGCTGACCAGTCAAATAGAGTTGTGGAGTGTGCGCTGACCAGTCAAATAGAGTTGTGCAGTGTGCGCTGACCAGTCAAATAGAGTTGTGCAGTGTACGCTGACCAGTCAAATAGAGTTGTGGAGTGTACGCTGACCAGTCAAATAGAGTTGCGCAGTGTGCGCTGACCAGTCAAATAGAGTTGTGCAGTGTACGCTGACCAGTCAAATAGAGTTGTGGAGTGTGCGCTGACCAGTCAAATAGAGTTGCGCAGTGTGCGCTGACCAGTCAAATAGAGTTGTGCAGTGTGCGCTGACCAGTCAAGTAGAGTTGTGGAGTGTGTGCTGGCCAGTCAAATAGAGTTGTGCAGTGTGCGCTGACCAGTCAAATAGAGTTGCGCAGTGTGCGCTGACCAGTCAAATAGAGTTGTGGAGTGTGCGCTGACCCATTTGCACAGCCACAATAAGTAAAATCATTGCGAAGCACCCGACACAAAAGTGTAGCAAAGGTAAAGGTACGTTCTTGTATAACGCGGTATCCACTCCGTAGGACCAATCAAAGCGCTTTACACTTCACACCCTGGCAGACCTGTTCATTCCAAGGCCATCTCAACTTCTCTGGGAAGCATTCAGCCACGCTGCAATTGCGCGAAGACTATTCGTTAATATTTCCACCACTGTCTGTATTGCCAGGTACTTATTTATACAGCTGGGTGAACTGTCGCAACGTGGGGTGATAAAACTCGCCAAAGGTTCGACCGCAGTGGGATTTGAAACCGGGTTCTCTCGATTGAGAGTCCGGCCTTTTAACCGGTATGCCATCGCGCCCCACAATGCAATGCACGCTTAGCATAAAACAACATCTGCATTTTATTGAAGCATATTAATTGGGTTATTCCTGTGTTGCTGATCACTAATGTAATAAAAACGTAAATACAAATAACACGTATTAATTATGTAGCTTAATAATTATATGGGATACTTCAGCATGGCGGACGCGGTGGAGGAGTGATTCACTTGGAGGCTGAACGTGACATGCATATTGATGGCAAAGTGTTTGCTGGTGGCTCCGATGCAACATATCCAGGGATGGGTGGAGGAAGTGGAGGAAGCATTTATTTAAAAGCTCACCATATGTCAGGTTTGTGTGACACAGGGAAATGCATATTCTTCCTGGAATCAAACACGGCCAATAACTTTCACACCCGAAATGTTGAATTCCTTAAAATGTCGGTATATAGTGTTGCTCTGTTTGAGCATTATTTGCACATTGTTAACACGCTTACTTTGTGTCGTATTGTATATCATTGTGTCTGATAAAGGTGTTCTAATGGAGAATCAATATTGTCCATAAACCTTAAAAGTGTGTACATAAATCAGGTCGCTATGTTTATGAATGCACTGCAAACATTAGTTTCAACTACGACACTATTTTATTAAGGATGTGTTATTATATAAATAATTACTGTTAAACTGTTTCAGGCAAGGGAACCATCGCAGCAGACGGTGGCAATGGTTACTGTACTCGACATGGAGTTTGTACAACCAAGTTCAACACAAAGTTTGAGGTAGGTATCATGATGAATGACTCCCCCCAAATGACCCCCCAAAGCCACATAAATGTAATTAAGCTTGTCTCCGCAGTTGTACACAGTGCAGTTATTACTTTGTGCAACATTCAAGGTTTAACGAGGTGACATGTTTCACTCTACATAAATAATGCATACATATAAGGTGGTTGAACACAAATATAGGGTGTCTTGATATTGTACAGTGTTTCTGTTGACTATACTAAACACTGCCCGTTGTATTGCCAATAAATGTGCCGTTTTCAAACTAACTGTGAACGTTGCTGACTATAGCAGGCTGAAAGACTGTGCTGTTATTGCTATCACCGGTATGACATTTTGCCTGGTATATTAATACGCATTGAATTGTTTTGCCATAAGATGTTTTAATCAGTATGCCAGTACGGTATTTTATCGTCAATGCTGAGATTACCCCCACTTATTTTGATATGCTTTGATAGGTCGGCGGGGGAGGTGGTGGAGGTGGCCGCATTGCCATCACTGCCAGTGAGTCATATACCTTCCAAGGTCTTCATACGGCATACGGAGGCTGGAGTAGGTCAGAAGAAGGTGGTGCAGGCACTGTCTATGTACATGCCGCCGACACAACCAATAACTCAACCTCTTACCTGTACTTGAAAAACCGTGGAATTCCACCTCAATCCATCTATCAAACAGACGCACAACACGACAGTGCGCGGACGTACATCACGTCAGAGGACAGCACGCTTCTCACATTCGACCACTTGACGATAGATGGCGCTGCACACCTCACAGCTGCAGCAGATGCCGAGATGGTGTTTGGACAGTTGCATGGGGATAAGACAGGCTTTCTTCATGTGGCATCATATTTTACTGTGGTGCAAGCCGACAGTCCCTTCCCAGCAACCTTCAGAGTCTACGGTGGTGGCCGACTGTCCCTTCCAAAGGGTATGTAATATGTATATTAATACTTGAAAGATGGATATTACTATCCAAGATATCTTGAGTTGTCACAGTCAACAACAATTTCTCTATTTAGATACGGCTGGATTATGGTGAAAGTGGTGTATCCGTAATACATTGGTTGGTGAGAATACAAAATATCATTAAGATTTGATTTCAACCAAATTGTTTCTGGAACAAATTAGCCACGAATGTTATGCATGTTACCCAGTTAACTTGGATTAAAGTCGACTAGTTGTGTTTTGTTTCTTCAGATGTGACAATGAAGAGACTGGGTGATGTAATTATTGACGGACAGCTGGACACCGTAGAACATCTTAGTTTTGGACATGACACATTCATCCAAATAGGAGAAAAGGTAAGGGGATTATAACAAGTAAGTCGTATCTTCGCAGTTCATTCTTACTTACTTATTTAACCTCTCCGCTCAATGTAGACCATAGGAGCTCGGGGTAGAGCGTAGGGTCGAAACGACACTTCTCCAACTCATTCTATTGTTTGCAGCTTTTGACCTGCCTGATTGTTTTTCCTTGAAGTTTCCAGTTAATGCCTGTTTCATGACATATGCGGTTGATTTTCGGAAGCCCTGTCCAGGTCCATTTTCTTTTTTTAACATATTGCCTAATGCTGTCTTGATTTGTTCTCCTCACGAGTTCTTTGTGTGTGATCTTGTCTTGCCATAAAATTGTCGCATAGTTTTTTTTATTTTTAGTGTTGTGAACATATGCTTCGAAATACTTCAGTTCCAAATTCTGTGTAGCAGGCATTGGGATGTGACTGTACAGTGACGCTGATACCACGGGAGATATCAATGGAATATGTTAGTTCTTGAGCTCAATTGAAGTCCTGCTGTACTAAAGACACAATCGTGAACAAATTGCAGTAATAAACATAATTATTTCATCGAATTGTTTGCATAATGTTGAAACTATTACATGAGAAGGTGAACTACACATTTCATTTGTTTCTTTGTATCTAATAATGTGATATATTTTATCCACTGCATTTGCATTTATTTGTTTCTATCGATTCTGTACTTCATTTTAAGTTACGACTTGTTGTAGGGCAGAACAACTGACTTCCCAAGCAAAATGTTGTCAATGAAGTCAATGCAGCTCTACGCAGATGGAAAACTGACATCCCTCTACCCAGTAGGAATTGATGGGCCTGGCGCTTCCTTGACGCTCGACCTTAGTGAAGGATTGCGAATCCACGCTGGTGGCAGAATTGAGGTGCGAAGTTGTCATATTTTCTGTGAAAATATTATAACTAAGTCCATAAAACTCCCTCAATTTAATACTATTAATTTTACTAAAATGATCGGACTTTGATAATTAAATCGGGTAACTTACAAAAGTGTGAATATCCTTATGTCATATTATATAAAGCCGGACCATTTTCGCCGAATTCTGACTGAGGAAGTAAGGAAGGACCTTTTTCTATTATGGATCACCCAATGTGTGGTTTGTCATTTCGCCTTGTTTTATGAGGAACTGAATATATATATATATATATATATATATATATATATATATATATATATATATATATATATATATATATATATATATATATATATATATATATATATATATATATATATGAATTTTGTATTTAACAGTAGAGTGGTTGATAATAATGTAATTTACATAATCACACAAGGACATTTGGTTTGTTTCAGGCGACCTGGCTCAGTGTGAATGCCAGTTCCATACAGATCGATGCAGCTGGTGTAATTACTTCAACAGGACTTGCCCCAATCCGACATTGGGGTGGTGTCGACACAGTGAATGGCGGGGGCTCTGGCGGAGGTCATGGGGCAGGCGGAGGTCAGGGTGAGAACCAGGTCATAGTTGGCCAGCCTCATGGCTCCCTATACGAACCATCTGAGTTTGGGACAAAAGGTGGTGATGGTAAAAAGGCTCCAACGCATGTGGGTGGTGCAGGTGGTGGTATAGTAAAACTGGAGGCGACATCTAGGGTGGAGATTGATGGTGATGTGTTCTGTGATGGTGGTGATGCAAGTGGCTACAGAGGGGGTGGTGGAGCTGGTGGTTCCCTCTACATTAGCACACCAGTCTTCCAGGGACAAGGACGTTTGTTAGCAAGAGGTGGGTCTGTTCCAAAAGGAGAACATAACGGCGGCGGCGGGGGCGGCGGTGGCGGTGGCGGTGGCGGCGGTGGTCGTATTGCAGTTTGGCACAAGCAATTAGAGTTCACCGGCAATGCAATGGCACATGGCGGCACCAGCAACGTTGAATGTGGCGGCGCTGGCACGATCTTGTGGCATAACACCACTAACAACAACAACCGTCTCGTCGTGAACAACAATGATCTGTGCACACCACTGATTACTCGAGTCGACTACAGTAACTTGGATGACAGTCACCGCGGTCGGGACAGCTTCCACACATGGCTGTTTGATCGCGGTGACGACCACAGTCACATGTTTGACGAGGTTGAGTTGGCCGGTCGTGCACACCTGGCGTTGTACCGGCAGAACATTGATGGCTTCAACCAGACATTGTATATAGGCAAGACACGTGGTGACAAGACTGGAATCCTACACGTTGGACCACAACAGGTAGGCATATGCGTACGTAATGAGGGCTAAAAATAGAAAAAATTACATTAACATCTGTCCAAAAACACACTGTTCTCAAATTTAATTAATCAACAATGTCGTAATATGTATGCACTCGAGCTAGTCTTGACATCGTATCCCGTTTAAATACCCCTGATAAACATCAGAGGCTGGAAGATCACTAATCTGTATAATTATTGATGCAGTCATTAATCGCTGGACAGCATATCTGAAGCTTCACATTAATATAAGGAATATATATATATATATATATATATATATATATATATATATATATATATATATATATATATATATATATATATATATATATATATATATATATATATAAGGTATAAACGTTCGTTCACAAACACGCACGCACGCACGCACGCACACACACACACACACACACACACACACACACACACGGTGTGTATGCGTGTGCATGCATGCATATTTTTTATCTAAAAAAAATTAAGTATATTCTGTATATCTTTTTATTTACTTCTCAAGTACAATATGTGTTTTGTATGTTCTATAGCAATTGACAGCCAGTCTACCAGAAGACAGTCCAGAGTTGCAGTTTGGTCTGAGCATCTACCGTAACAGCATAGTGAAGATGGACCAACAGCTCATTGTGCGAGACATCAAGGTTGACATTGCAGGTGTTGTTGCTGGCATGGAGGATCTTGTTGTTGGCAAACACGCACATGTCATTATAAGGTGGGTTGGCCTCAGTGTCATTGACCCACTGAATTAACAATGGAGTAGCTGTTTATATATATAGTACATGTCATTATAAGGTGGGCTGGCATCGTTGTCATTGAACCACTGAATTAACAGTGGAGTAGGTGTTTATATATAGCACATGTCATTATAAGGTGGGTTGGCCTCGGTGTCATTGAACCACTGAATTAACAATGGAGTAGGTGTTTATATATAGCACATGTCATTATAAGGTGGGTTGGCCTCGGTGTCATTGAACCACTGAATTAACAATGGAGTAGGTGTTTATATATAACATATGTCATTATAAGGTGGGTTGGCCTCAGTGTCATTGAACCACTGAATTAACAATGGAGTATGTGTTTATATATAACATATGTCATTATAAGGTGGGTTGGCCTCTGTGTCATTGAACCATTGAATTAACGATGGAGTAGGTGTTTATATATATAGCACATGTCATTATAAGATGGGTTGGCCTCAGTGTCATTGAACCACTGAATCAACAATGGAGTAGCTGTTTATATATAGCACAATGCGTATGAAATTAATGTTAGCCATGTTTTCGAAGTCAAAATAAATTTAGATACTGACCTTAACTCATATAGGTTTGGTAAATATAATACAACAGGAAAATGTTTAATTGCAATGTTGCTATTTGTTACTGTATTGTTTTTGCATTAACCATTGCCCAATGAAATAAACAATATTGTTTGCTGTTACTACTGCACATATCATCCATTAATAACTCGAACTGTTATGATAATGATACGTTTTGCTTGTAGCGTGACATTTAATACTAATATTTAAGAACTAAGCATTGTCATGTTAACAACGTGATTTACATTAGGTTCCAGTTCACTGCAGCTGTATAAAGGAGTAGGCTATGTGGAATGTAATGAAAATATAGTGTATATATATATACAGATACTCAGCATATATATATATTATTCACTCATATTCATATATATATAGTGGTGGAATATTTAAATTGATAATCTTTGCGCAGTACATGGCAGCGTGACCCTCGAGGGTGAAGAGGTGGATGTGCAGAGTGGGGGTGTTGTCGAGGGCGATGTTGCCACCTTCATAGTGCGCAACTTCACCGTCAGGCAGGCAGCACTGGTCAGATGCAGTTACAAGGTGGGTATAGAAAGTACAACAGTTATGCATTCTTTCTTAGCAACGTAGTAAGATGATTAGTGGACCATCATTGGGGCGCGGTAGCGGTTAGAACGTCGGGCTCGAATCATCTTGCAACCTTTTCGAAGCTTTGACAATGTCGTTCATCCCACTTTGTCACAGTTCACTCAGCTGTATAAAGGAGTACATATAAATATATATATATATATATATATATATATATATATATATATACGTGAATATTTAAACGAATAATCTTTGCGCAGTAAGTGCAGCGTGGCTGAATGTTTCCCAGATAAGTCGATATGGCGTTGGAATGAATAGGTCTGCCAGGGGGTGAAGTGGAAAGCGCTTTGAGCAGTCCTAAAGACTGGATACCGCGCTATATAAGAACTTACCTTTACCTTTTTAGTATTACATTGGAGAAAATTAGCTACATAATATTGATCACGGTGTCTCTGGTGGATAAAACAGCACTACATTTGTAGACGTCCGTTGTGTAATTTACCATATCGTGATCAGTCACCACTGTTGGGTGTGTGCTAGATTTGATGACAAACTGTTTGCAGAACAATCGTGAATCCCCGACAAAGCCTTCCTTGTCCAAGCCAACAAATGTTTGATGAATTAAACTGTCTCGCAAACAAACACGTAAACAAACAAACAAACACACAAACACGCACGTACGCACGTACGCACGCACGCACGCACGCACGCACGCACACACACACACACACACACATACACACACACACTGAATAATATGTAATATTTGTAACCAACAAATGAGTCGTATGTATTATTAAATTTGTTTCATCTATCCAGGGTTGTTGCATAGCCATATGACGTAGTTGAAAAGCAAGCAAATAAGCAAATACAGCCAAAGCGCTAATTCTTCGAAAAATGAGAGACGTGCAGCAGTAGTCATAAAACAAGCTTATTACTGTGGACTAGTTATATTAACTCATAGCATAAAAGATGCACAAATGCATAAATTTGTGATAACTGTACTGTGTGGATTTACCAAAACGCCGGTGCTGATATCGTCAATATTGCAATAACAGTTATGAATTATATGCTGATGTGTTATGGATTCCGCATTGATCAGTACTGGTGTTTGTTAAATATGAGGGCTCACATTACAAATATGCTGTACTTTCATTTTCAGATGAAAGGAGCTGGAGTTGGTCATGCTGGAGCAGGAGCTGGACACGGAGGTCAAGGGGGTGTCAGCAAGACAAAGCGTGGTGGAGGTATCTACTATGACAGTGTGACACAGCCGTCGATGCCTGGAAGTGGTGCAGTTAATGACGTCGATGTTTTGAAAGCCCACGGTGGTGGGATGCTCAAGTTTGAAGTGACCAACATTATGCATGTTGATGGTGAGTTAGTAGTGTCAACGGTATCAGTGTAACACTAATACATTATTGCCATTGTATATGGGTAAACCTTCATGTAGGTTTTATTTTCACACAAATGATATTCGTCCGATATTGCTATAATGCAATAATCGGACAAACTAAAATCATGTAAAACAAGTGCAGGTATGCGTTCTTTATTATTATGCAGACAGTAATTTTGACATGTTCCATTCCCTCTTGTTATGTTTGCATGGGGTGAGACATCGAAAGCCTGATCTGGTCCCAATTCAGTTGTGTCTTTTCGTGATTGCGTAGGTCGATGCTCGACCACATATGATGCAGTTATAGGCGGTCATATTTACCGGCGAAGGTTGATCATTCTTCCGCTGCGAGCGTAGATGTTGACTTTTCTTTGCTCGAAGTCCCCCCAGGTCGATGGTGCAGAGGAGACGTTTCATTGCTGTCGTTTACCAAGTGTCACGGGGAATGGAGTTGGATATTAGCACTGATTCGAACACATCTTTGTACCTTTTTTTGGATCAGTAACCGGTTTTCAACTGGCCGTTGAACAGCGCCTTGGGCCACTCTCATAGTAGAACAGTGCCTTGGGCCACTGTCATAGTAGAACATCGCCTTGAGCCACTCTCATAGTAGAACAGCGCCATTGGCCACTGTCATACTAGAACAGCGCATTGGGCCACTGTCATAGTAGAACAGTGCCTTGGGCCACTCTCATAGTAGAACAGCGCCTTGGGCCACTGTCATAGTAGAACAGCGCCTTGGGCCACTGTCATAGTAGAACAGCGCCTTGGACCATTGTCATAGTAGAACAGCGCCTTGGGCCACTGTCATAGTAGAACAGCGCATTGGGCCACTCTCATCGTAGAACAGCGCCTTGGGCCACTCTCATAGTAGAACAGCGCCTTGGGCCACTGTCATAGTTGAACAGCGCCTTGGGCCACTGTCATCGTAGAACAGCGCCTTGGGCCACTCTCATAGTAGAACAGCGCCTTGGGCCACTCTCATAGTAGAACAGCGCCTTGGGCCACTCTCATAGTAGAACAGCGCCTTGGGCCAATCTCATAGTAGAGCAGCGCCTTGGGCCACTGTCATAGTAGAACAGCGCCTTGGGCCACTGTCATAGTAGAACAGCGCCTTGGGCCACTCTCATAGTAGAACAGCGCCTTGGGCCACTCTCATAGTAGAACACCGTCTTGGGCCACTCTCATAGTAGAACAGCGCCTTGGGTATACGGTCGTCAGTCTTGAATTGCCAGCTGAAAAAGTAATCGCCAACATGTTGTTAACTGAAGAATCGGTATGTGTGTGGCGGGCTATACGGCCCAAGTGGCCGGACCAGCGTTGTTGTGCCCTCTTGGTGTATAATATGATTCAACGTGTTTTGTATCGGCAAGCACATATGAAACTGCTCTAGTCGTCTGATATGGCGTCGATATGAAGTTCATGTACACGTCCCGTTCATTCCAGGTACATTTAGTCAGTCTGCCGAATGAAGCGCTTGCCTTTCCAAATCGTCAATCATAATGTTTTCGAATAACGCGCTCCCCAGAAAACTGAATGTATATCTTGAATATGTTGTTATTGGCTTTCACCCACTGTAGATTGCATACCAGTGGATCATTTTGTACCCCAGCTCCTAACTCTTTGCAATTTTTTTCTAGTGGAATGCTCAACTGTATGTCCTTCCATGTATTTGTTTCCTGGTATATTTCGTTTAATCTACCAATGTAGATATAATAGTTATTCTGTATTTCAGGCTCAAAGTCAAACATTACGATATTGGGATTTGGGGTATGTTTGTCGTAAGTATGTGATACATATGTGCTGCATTATATTTTCAGGATAAACTTCAATGAATTGTTAATATTGAACATTATATGATGTATCTATATCGTTTATGATGCATAAAATGTCACATTTACTAAGATCACAATTCATTCAGCCCGGGGTACAGAATTGCCCACAGTTGTCATTGATACGTCGCGTTCTTTTTTGTCTTCTTATTAAGTGAATTGCGATACGCTAGTGCCGTGTAGACGATGTATATATGTCACTGATGGTTTCACTAAATGTTCAAATTACAATGTTCTAATTACGTCTTATTTTCCCCGTAAAACATAATAGGACTACACTTTTACCCCGGTAACCACAACAAATGACGCACACTTATGAGGGTTAAATATGTTTAAGTCGGTGTGAAACTTAACTTAACGCCTAACTAGAAACCGCAACATAGAACAACATTGGCGCCATCACACAACCCTGTTTGGTGCCATTATATTATAAGCACACTTATACATTGCCTTTTAATGGTTAAAGTTACATAAAATATTGATAAAGCATGTGTTAAAACTCGATACATTTTAGTTGTAACAAAGGAAAATAATAATCTAGGAAACTGCCGTTTGGTTTTAAAGATTTGGTTTACTTTATCAATGAGTGTTGTATCATGCATGTCTTTCTCCTCCCATTTACAGGTGTCATATCAGCTAATGGTGAGGCAGGCACATCGTCAGGTGGCGCAAGCGGTGGCAGCCTATGGATCAAGACAGATGGCTTTCATGGGTCTGGTATCCTACAAGCCAATGGTGGTGCAGGTAGGAACATAAACACAATAGGGAACGTGCAGGAAGAACATAGACAATAGCAATACAATACACGAAATGCAATATTTGTTGAACCAGATAGTTTGGAACATGAAACACGATGAGTGTAGGTGTGAATATGATGGCAGGGGAATGTCTATATTGACATTGCATTTTGGCGAGCACCATTGTTACTACTGATTGGGTTTATATTATTTAAGTAGAAATTATATTATATAAAGTAATAAGTGTGATGTATACGCAGCTTCAAAAGAAACTTACCACTTTTATTTTAAGCATATTTCTGTGATAGCAATATGTGGGTGGGTCTTTGGTATGAATTTGTTGGTGTAGGTTCTCTGTCAACCACGTTCCAGTCTGCTGATGACCAGGTGTTAATAACCTCATTTGGGTAAAAACGTCATTCTAGAACTTTGTTTAGGAATCAAAATGTTGCTGAATTGTGACTTTGCAATATCTCCTTGCGAGACTTGTGGCTATCATGCGCAATAGTCGATGGCCTTACTACTGATTTAATGTCCGATTTCTTTTAATTAAATGTCATTCTTTCCATACGAATACAATTGCATTTAATAGTTTTGTAACACAATATTTTCCAATGTTATTATAGTGGTACATTTCTTTTGACGTTGGATATATGTATGTGTTAACATGTTTAAAGAACCCTGTGCTATATTATCTGTCTACAGCTGATGGTCAAACTGGAGGTGGTGGTGGTGGCAGAATCTCTGTCCACTATCGACATAAACAATTCAAGGGTCACTATCAGGCATATGGGGGCAAGTCTGAATCGGCACCTGGCGGCCCGGGCACTGTCACTGAAGTCATGACGGAAGTTACTGGGAATGCCACATACATGTTTGTTGATGCAGGGTATCTGTACAACATTAGGGTGAGTAATTAAAGCGATGCCAAATTGTAGCATACAATCTGTGTTGGCTAACATCATTAGGCAATATTAATTTTCGTTGTCATACCTACCAGTAAGTCTACATAAGAATTCAGCATGTCTCAGTTTTGTGAGTAATGCCAAATGTATATTTGCAAGAACAAATCAGGAGTTATAAAGTATAATATATATTTAAGCCATGATATAAACAAATATTTGTCATATACATTCGCAACAAGGCGTTGCTCGTGTGTGCTCGTGTGACGTCGACGAGCGCGAACTGGACGTTGTCGCCTTAACGGAAACTTGGTTGGGAGAAGACGAAACGACTCCCGTGTCCGTTGTGTGGAGAGGATTTCACGTTCTTCCACCAGCCACGTGGTGGCGCTCGTCGTGGTGGGGCCGTAGGAGTTCTCTTTTGAAAGATATTACAACTCGTTTCGCGTGCTGGTATTAACACCCACGCTAGTGAGACGTATTGTGTTATTTTGCGTAAGGTCCACAACGGTGGAACTACGCGCGTGACCGTTGTCTACCGACCGCCAACGTCCGCTCCTTCATGGATGATGTTGGGAAGATGTTGCTCATCGCCGTGGCCCACCCTACTGAGACTATCGTGTGTGGGGATTTTAAAACGCGATATGGTGACCCAACCTGCACTGACGCAACGAATTTGGCCGACCTGCGGGAAACGTCTGGCTTTGTACAACTTGCCAGGTGCGACTCATGAGCGTGAAAACACGCTTGATTTTGTCATCACGTCGGAAACGTCACATGTTATCGATACCGCTGTTAAACCGACGATGCTGATTACTGACCTCTATGCAATTGAATGTGAACTACATCAGCCAAAACCAATGCGCCTGAAAAGCCACGTCGAGTATAGAAAGTACGCTGCGAATGATAACAGTCGGTTTGCAGCTGACCTGGCGGCTTCTGATCTCCATGATCCTGAGTTGGATACGGCAGTTCTTCTCTCTCGTTATGATGCTTTCCTGCGTATTGTCGTTGTTACCCATGCACCTCTCGTCTCAAGGACTATCACGATGATGCCGATGACTCCGTGGCATACCAGCGAACTGGCTGGAGGGAAACGTGCTCTACGTCGTGCTGAACGCCATTGGCGACGATCTGGCCTGAGAGTCCATCGTCAGATTTGCACGGACCTGCGCAACACTTTCCGGAAGGCACTAAGGATGACACGGTCACATTACTACCGGTCAGAATTCATGGAAGCTGGCGGCGATATGCGACAGATATATAAGGTCGCCAATGCAAAAGACACTTGGTACTAGATTCCAGAGAAGCTTCTCTGAGAAGATTGATGCGCTCCTCTGCAATCTCTCTCGGCAGCCAGTCGACGAACTATCAACAGATGTCACATCTCCACTAATGTGCTTCGAGGCTGCGTCGCCGACAGACGTGAAGAGAATGGTGTTGGCATCTGCTGCCAAGTCATATGAACTTCACCCATTGCCATCATCATGAAGCGATATGTTGATGTTCTCTCTCAGGTCTTGGCACGCATAATCAATGCGTCCCTATCCTCTTCCGTGGTCCCACGATGAAGCACGCCGCTGTGATACCCGTATTGAAGAAAGGCGTCAATGGAGTGTCCTATGACGTCAATGGAGTGTCCAACTATCGCCCCATCTCCAACATCTCGTTTGCGGCGAGCGATACGTCGCACAGCAATTACAACACTTCCTCGATGAAAACGGCATATATGCATTCTACCAGAATGCCTTTCGACCACGCGCTCTTGCGTATCCACAATGATGTGACACAGTCAATCGATGCACGTCGGGGCGTACTTCTGGTGCTACTGGACCTTTCTGCTGCGTTTGACACACTTGACCACGCTCTAGTGCTGCGACGCCTGCACGGTTGTGGTATCTGTGGCGACGCACATGCTTGGCTGGCGTCCTATCTACAGGGCCAAACATTTTATGGTTCGCGTCAAGAAAGTAGTGTCTTCAGGACTGGAGTTCCGCAAGGGTCGGTCCTCGGATCAATACTCTTCAATATCTACATTGCGCCACTAGCGAAGCTTCTCCAACAACACGGTATACAACACCATCTGTATGCCGACGACACGCAGTTGTATGTCGACTTCCCACCAACGAAGCACGCAGATGCACTTGCGCGTATGGAGGCCTGTGTCCGAGACGTGAACATTTGGCTCTGTGACAATGGCCTAATCCTCAACGGGACCAAATCGCAGGCCATTGTCATAAGATCAACAGCCTCTGCGCGCTAACAACAATAACACGCATCGACATCTGCGGTCAGCTTGTGGCGACATCTTCCGTCGTCAGAGATCTTGGATTCGCCATTGACGCCGATCTCTCGATGGCGGCACAAGTAGCAAATGCTTGCCGGAGTGCGTGTTAGCACCTCTAGCGAATGTCACGCATACGTGACACACTAACGATCGGTACAACCAAGTTCCAGAATTGACTACGACAACGCTATGCTGTACGGAATATCAGCCCGTTTACTCCACCGCCTTGAGTTGGTCCAGCACTCGGCAGCCAGCGTCGTCCTACGAATGTGGCGTGGTGATCGGCGTAGCATGACGGCAGCACTGAAACAATTCCACTGATTGCCGGTGAAGGCGCGTTTTGTACGAGCTACTAGTTCTTGTGCGCCCTTCACGATCGGACGCCGGCGCACCTGGCCTCGCTGCTCACGCCATATTTGCCGCGCCGCGCCCTTCGTTCCGCCGACCGCGCGCTACTAATTGTTCCCCGCCACAACCGTGAAAGGTAGGCCGCTATTCTTTCTCGTGTGCTGGGCCGACCCTATGGAACGCGCTACCCGAAGACCTGACATGAACCCTTTCAAAGCTCGTCTTAAGACACACTATTTTAAGCTCGCCGTTAATATGTAATCTTTATATGTCACATTCTACTGCCACAATATATTTAATTATTTGTAATAAATAATTAATATTTTATTGTCTAGTTATTGATTAATTAATTTATTTTATTAACTATTTATATATTTAGCTAACAACAGTACTTTACATTTTATTCTTATTCTTATTCTTATTCTGTGTGGCTTAGTTATCTGGTTCCATTTTGTTTAACCAAGTTTTAGAAATATTTATTTAATGTATTATTATTATTATTTATATTTTAGCATTTTAGTTTTGTAAATACTGCTGAATATGATTTTAGTTTATAAACAAAGTTATTATTATTATTATATGCAACTTGAAAACGTGTCATCAGGTTTTCTTTTGAATATTTCTAATTATGCAGATTTATTACCGCATTTCGTGGCATTGTGTGTGTGTGCGTGCGTGCGTACGTGCATGCGTGCGTGCGTGCGTGCTTGCATACGTGCGTGCGTGTTTGCGTGCGTGCTGACATATATATTACATTGGTTTCAGTGTCTTGAACTTGGAACAAGACTCATTTACCAACACATTTCCTAAACAATAGAATCTCCCAGTTCCATACCTAAAGTTGGATATTTAAATAAATAATGTTCGTTTCCATAAACAAATGTTTACCCTTTTCTGACTGCAGGACGCCATAAACTGGGATCAAGTAGGTATGAAGGACGGAGGAAGATCATGGTTAACCTTTGACCCATCCACGTACACCGTACATTTTGCTGAAGTTCACCTGTTGAATGGGGCCCACCTAGCAATAGTGCCTCCACAGTCGGGCACTCACAATGTCACCATTGGGAAGTTATTGGGCGGTGACGTGTACACTGCGGCACAACTTGGCACACTGAACATTGGCCCTCGAGTGGCTGTCAACATTATCCAGTCAGATATCTACATGGCCGCACATATCAATGTGCACTCCGGTGGCCGAGTTCAGCTGCCACAAACCGTTCAGATGTATCATACTTCTAACAATATACAGGGTGCTCTGGATGGAGTACGCGCCCTTACCCTTGTTGGTGCAACCCTAGTACTCGGCGGGCAGTCTCCCAATCGCACAATAGATAAATTGAAGGTGTTGACTGGAGGAGAATTGCATATGACAGACACTGTACAGTACACACTGAGTGGGTCTGAGGTCGAGATTGGCGCTGGTGGCCGCATCATCTGTAGACAGGTCATCTTCCGAGTGGACACACTTACTGTGAATGAGGGGGGACGTCTGGATGGTGACAGCCAGGGAGATGAAACTAAGGGTGAGTCCAAAAACACATATTTCACATGGTCCTTTTTTATCAGAGATTGTACGCAATTTCTTTTGTAAGTACATTTCAGAATATATAATAATAAATCATACTACCGAAATATCAAAACCTTTTGAAGCTATGCTAGTGGGAACCTACCGTTTTTGACTCAACAAGATTAGTCCACGCTTTTTTTCAACATATTTGCAGAAATGTCAATTACTTACTGAATGGCGTTTTCCATAATTACGTATAGGTGATATCTGACCATCACCTAAACACTATGTGTGTTGACGGGTGGTTTAGACTATTCTAACAATGCAGTGTAATAAAATCACTCGAATGTTTCCGCCTACACAAAACCATTTATAATTAAGATGATGTTCTTACCCAATAGGTATCAGTAGTTCCTGTGGTGCAAGTCACGGCGGTGAAGGAGGACTTGGCAAGGGAGATGCTCATAGGAACGCTATATATGGCTCGCATCTAGAACCGATGCGGCTTGGTTCTGGTGAAGGCGCTCATGGTGGAGGGGCTATCAATGTTAATGTCAAAACATTGACAATCAATGGACGGGTGTCAGCAAAGTAAGTTTAAGTATTTTGTCATGTTTAAGTATTTTGGATAATCCATTTGCTTGCATTTACAATTGAAGACGTCATAATGATACAGACTGTGTACTGTGTAATCACATAAATCATATAAGATATTTGTAACATATTAAAATGCATGCATGTGGTCACACGACCCATGTTATAATAACAAAACAGCTGGCCGTGTGCCAACAGCTGACCAAAGTATTTCAGATATTGACACTAATATAACTTAGTTTTTCAATATTACAAATCTATTACTGGTAGTAAACCGTTATTTATTTTGAAATATTTTAATATGTCACCCGTTATGTACTGTATACATCGTATTGTGCAGTATGTGTTAACCACAATGCTAAGTCGCCTGCGTATTTCCTTGTAGATGTTCGCATAACTAGATTTGTGATCTTCTGCCTGCCATTTTCTTTGTGTTTAGCAATGCAGAGTTCACATGGAAAGGGTAATATGTGCGCCATGGTCTTTGCATTTGGCAATGCGGTGCGTTTAACATGAATAATAATTGCGTTTAACCTAGATCTATGTAATAATTACAACATTTAACAAAGATGTGCTGTATCAGCAAAGGAACACAGTCACATAGCCTTCAAAACACGCTTATCTTGTTGCTCACCAGTGGACAAACTGCACTGACAGCCAACTCTGGCGGGGCGGCTGGAGGGAGTTTGTGGCTGCAGGCGGACACAATCACAATCACGGGTGAGTTGCTACAAAACACTTTTCAAGTGAACATATTCCGATGGACTGCAAGGTTTGCCAAGGACTGTCGTTTTGCATAGTGCACTGTGAATCGTAAATGATGAGTATTATTCAGAAGGTAATGCCCTGCTTCTTACTGCAAACACACCTTCGCCGTGCATGTCATGAACTAAACGACGTTTTATAACCTGACTGGTGCAACATATATATTATCTGTCTAGGCAAAGAATCCCAACCATCAAGCATCTTTGGTCAAAGGATCTCTGAACTCATGTATATTCAGCATGTGAAAAAGAAATATGTCTACGACATACATGGATGTGTCGTACGTTTACATCTGTCAACAGGATACGTGCATGCTGACGGAGGAGATGGACGTGGAGATGGGGGAGGTGGAGGCGGGGGCAGAATTGCTCTTCATTGCAAGACAAGCCACATTGGGGGAGACATCAAAACCTACGGAGGACGGGGCTTGGAAATAGGGGCTGCCGGCACCATATATGTGCTTTATCGAAGCAGCAGCAAGGTGATCGAAATAATCTTGTTTGTTATTTCTAAAGGCATGTGCATGTCTAAGATGTGGGGAAAGGGGCTTTATGCGTTTTACAACTGGGACAAATGTACATTATACAAACAGGATGCCTACTCCATTGCATGTGCATTAACGTAGTAATTTTTTAACCCGTGCAATGTGTCAGTGCCAGACACATTTCTTCTCAGCTGTGCCTTAAGGTTATCTATATATTGCATTATCATGCATACATACATACATACATACATGCATGCATGCATACATACATACATACATACATACATACATACATGCATACATACATAAATACATACATACATACATACATTAACCAGGTAATAGGAGTTCAAATCAGATAGTTTTCATTGAAACATATTTCTTTGAACTACATTTTTATGACAATGAATTTGCTTATGTTTTCTTTGTTGTATTTGCTGTTATATTATATGCTATTATATGTTATATGTCAAAGGATGTGTGCTTCATATATGACAGCATTATGATGAATATATATTGTTAGATTTAATGTGAATATATATTTTCTCCATCTTAAACAAATCAAAAGGAAAACACTGCCACAATTAAATATACTAAATATGATGAAGGGTTGTTAATGATGGATTCTTCTATTGTCACTATATTCGTTTTATTTATGCAATTATCATACAATGGACTTTGCTTAATGAAAAAGAGTTGTGAGTGAGATTACATCAAACAAATGTCACCCAACCATCATTGGCATTGAATGTATACACTCCGCCTGTTGTATGACCAGTCGTACGTGCTTTTTATTAAAAGAGTCTACTGGTTGATTCTATTATCTGCGATTATATTAAGCGGAGTCCACTGAAATGTGAAGTTTTTTATTTGAATTTGTTAGTGTTGTCGATGTTGTCATCTAGTTAGTATGGTATTAACAGTGAATAAATAGTGTAACAGTTGCTCAGCGTTCACACAGCACAGTCAAGCCAACTGCCATAACATAAAACATCTTTGGTTATGGGCTTTCTGAACTCACTCACTATGTTCATCACATTAGCAATGTGTCCCATTGGGCAGACATTACATACAAAGTAGAACAGTACACAGAGTACATGTCATTACCCAGCAACATCTAAAATCTGCTTTGTCTTGCCTGTCGTAAATGTTTATGTCTGTTGTAGATTGTGGTGGATAATAATGACCAAAGCACAGACGCCATTACAGGTCTGAATGTCGCTGAAAACATGTTCAGTGTGGAGGAACTCATTCTAGGAGCTAAGACCAGCGTCGGTTTCAAGCATCGCCAGGCTACTTTGTCTGCTATGATAGGAGTGATCGGTGGCAGTGTTGATTCTTCGCTGAATGTTCCCGAATCCATCCACTTGAGTTTGGGAACAATGGCGGCTCAAACGTCACTTGTTCTGCGTCATAAGATGTACGTGGCGTCGGGGGCCTCGATACACTTGCCATTGTCAGTCTTCATTGAGGACTCTGGCAGTCTTGAAGTTATTGGTGTCATGACGGGTGTACACAACATAACCATTTCCAACGGCGGCGTTCTCAGGCTGGCTTCTCCAGTGTCTGTTAATCTCGACATTCTTCGAGTTGATTACGAGGGACAACTGAAGCATTCAGACAGAGGGACTGACTCTAGAAAGGTGACGTTGAATGTGTCAGAGCTGCAGACAACACCACAGTTCACCCTGAACACAAATTACTTTGTTGTTCCGCCGCAAACACGACAGGTGACATTGTATCGAACTGAGTCTCCACTCAACCACACCTGTGTAGCCAACGATGAAGGCGATCTCCATATCTTCCGTACACAGTTTTGTTACATTGCAACTGGTAACCACAATTTCCGTCACATCACCATTGACAGCGGCGCCGAACTGCGTCTGGAAGGTGATGCGTCGGGCGTCGAATTAACAACAGTTGAATCGGAACTAGTTCACATTCACCCAGGAGGAATTGTGACTGGGGAGGCGACGGGATTTGCCAGCAATGGAACTGGGAGTGGTCGAACTATGGGAAAGGCGGGGAGTTATGGAGGGCTTGGAGGAAATGTCAGAAATATAAGCCTACTCTATGGAGACATGTCAGCGCCAAAGCTGTATGGCAGTAATGGATTCAATGGGGGACGAGGTGGAGGCCAGATCGAGTTTGTTGTGACTAAGACGTTTATCAACGATGGCTTTGTCAACGTCAATGGAGAGAACTCCAACCAGGCAGCAGGCAGTGGAGGCAGCATTCTCATTACGGCCGAAGCAATTACAGGCTTTGGAATATTCAGTGCTAATGGTGGCAGAGGCGGTGGGGGCGGTGGAAGAATTACCTTCAAGGTGAAACAGGCGTTTGAAGCAACCTTTCAAGGAAAGGTTGACGTTTCTGGCGGACCAGGTTCACACACAGGAGCTTCAGGTATAATCTACATACATCAATGGTAGATATGTTTCACGAATCACGTGTAACTCTACGCCTCAATAGTGTTAATCGATCAGGATGATGCACATCACAACCTAATTGACTGACATTAATATCAGCACAATATTTATACTTACATTTGGAATATAAATTAAAAAATACACAGTACAATAGGAATACAACAGAGGGTTAATAAATTATAAGTGAACAACTATCTAAATATGGTTTTGTTCTTCAAATGATTACTGCTACGAGTAGCATCCAACGTATTTTAGACAATATGGTATATCGAAATAGGGACGTGTCGACGTACAATACTCCATGGCAATTTGTCGTGATTATTAATCATGCAATGCACCTCATATGTTTGGTGTTGGCTTTGCTCGGCTGATGTGTGTCTTCGTTCTCCAGGTACGTTCCTGTTGCGGCAATATACAACGGCTGGTTATTCTGCCAGTCTAATCCTCAACGACCCTAGTCTACGACCTGTAGTATTACCGTCTGGTGTCACCAAACTGGATAAGCTGCGTTTGGAGGGCAAGGGAACATTTGTCGAATTCCCGTGGGACGTCTCAATAGGAAGTCTGCAAGCAGATGGCAATCACAAAATAACTGTGAAGTCTGGTGCCACGTTGACACTGGATAACATGTATGAATACATGCAGGGAACCCAGTGTAGTTTTGTAGTCGAATCAGGAGCGACCCTCAACCTACCATCTGTGCGTCCTGTTTATGTCACATCAACGTATCCCCTGTTAGATGTCAGTGGCCTCGTCACTGGTAATGAAATCGTGATTGGAGACAAAGGGAGATTACAAGTGAATGTAAATGGGAAGCTGAGGCTGACGAGGATCGTGTTGAAAGACAGTGTTACTGCTGAGTTTAAATCAGGATCTAAGGTTGGCACTGCTGGAAACAGCCAGTTCAAGTTGGACGCGTTAGTTATCGGTGTGGCTTCTCGTGTCATCTTTGATATTGAGAGTGTGAATATCGAAGCGGCACTGTTTGAGATGAAGTGGCAGTCATCACTTATAACGACATCGACACTGAAGAATGTCACAGTGACGTCAGATAACATCACAATTGGCAGTGACGCCACCATCGACATGAGCGGTGGAGGACAGAGTGGTTCAGAACATAATGTCGGTGCAAGCTACGGAGGTCAGGGCGGGGGTGATGGCGGCGGTCAAGTGTATGGTTCTGTATCCCAGCCAGTAGACTATGGCCGAGGTTCATCAACAGCACGTGGCGGCGGTGTAATCAAATTGCAAGCAGTTAAACATGTCACAATAGATGGAAATGTAATTGCTGATGGTGCCAATAGTGACTCAACTGGAGCAGGCTCTGGTGGAAGTGTCTGGATAGTTGGTCAGTCTCTTTCTGGGCGTGGTCTGGTTTCAGCCAATGGGGGTAATGGTGGGGTGAATGTTGGTGGGGGTAGTGGAGGGAGGGTGGCGGTCCAGGTAACCACTTCATTCAGCAATTTTCATGGCATGACATCAGCCTACGGAGGAAACGGCAAAAACGACGGCGCTGCTGGAACAGTGTATAAGAAATATACTAACGCTGGGATACAGAGACGAGATATTGTAGTTAATAACAAACACCTGGTGACAACAAGTAAGACTATTGTATATGTTCCAACAGACCCAGTGCGATTAGAACTCCGCCACGAGGCAGTCGTAACGTTCGAGTCCGCCATTCAGGATGTCACCTTCGATGACATCATCGGTGACTATTCTGGTTTAGTGGTAGTGGCCACAGGACAGACCGTGCGATTGTCGACGACATTTGGACTGAAATCGCCATTCGCAATTGCGTGTAAAGTACGTGTGGAGAAAGGTGCAACAGTCGCACTGCCCCAGAAGGTTCTATTCACCGATGCATCTGCTAGCGGCCCACCAAACCTTGACTTGCGAGGGACACTGTTGAACGTGCGGGAAATGTATGTAGGTGAAAATGCCAGAGTTGTTGTCAGCTCCAAAGCAAACACTGCTGTAGGTTCCACTGTAGCTGATCCAGCAGGAACCCTGTCATTCATGCAACTGCATGTGCTCAGTGGAGGCATTCTACAAGTAGGGCAAGACTCGGCCGTACGAACGTCAGTCACTGCAACAGATCTCATTCAGGTGCACTACAATGGACAGCTGTCTGGTAGAAACATTGCCATTGAAGCACCGTTGATCAAAGTCGCATTCAATGCTCTGGTCGAGGTGGATCATGGTGGAAAAGATGCAGGTTTGGGAGCAGGACAGCGTGGTGCAGGTGGGAGCTATGGTGGGTGTGGAGGGAAGTCGAAGGAAGGCGGAGTGCCTTTGGAATTGGTTACCTGGTCCTTGTATGAGGCAGGGCAGTTTGGGGCAAGTGGTGGACATTCTACTACTGGCACAGGAGGTGCTGGCGGTGGCATCTTGAAAGTGATTGCATCAAGCAGTCTTCGTTTGGATGGCACATTATCCGCCCAAGGGCAAAGAGGCAACGGCGGTGGAGGCGGAGGAAGTGGCGGAGGAGTGTATGTTGAAACGTCTCACATTGATGGCTCCGGTAAGGTGTCCGTGCGAGGTGGCAAAGGAGGCACCACTGGCGGTGGCGGCGGTGGAGGTGGACGTATTGTGTTCAAGGTCACCGGGACTAATTCATTCACTGGGTCACTGGTGACGCAGGGCGGATCCTCTAAGGCGGGCTGGGTAGGGGGCTCAGGGACTACCATCATCAATAGCAAAGTACACAATGCACCATATAAAACATTACACATTGACAATGGGGTTAGAAATGTGACAAGAGTTGAAGGAACATACATAAAGCAAGGTGACAATGTTGACATCATCCTTGATGAACTACATCTTGGTGACAATGTGTACCTTCACGTGATAGACAGTGATACTGAATTGACAGCTCATAGTTTCCATTGCGCTGACAGTGCTATTGTCCACGTCAGTGACTCCCTCATCTTCACTGCTGACACGAGTCTTTCTGCTGTCACCATTCCATGCAGCTTTGAGATGCAGCAACAAGGAGAAATCCGACTCCCACCGAAAGTCACCTTTCTTGGCAAGAACAATGTTTTTGCAGGTACGTTGTGGCTGTTTATTTTAATGTTACTCATGTATTGGGTTCTTGAGAATAAATATGGTATCCAATGCTAGAAAGTGTATCCATAATAGTTCATAAACAATTGTGGCAGTAGGTAAAATGTATTTGTTTTTTTAAGTGAGAAACGTGAAATACAAAATATACCTGCCATTGTCAGTCTTCATTGAGGACTCTGGCAGTCTTGAAGTTCTTGGTGTCATGACGGGTGTACACACCATACCATTGCCAACGGTGGAGTTCTCAGGCGGGCTTCTCCAGTGTCTGTTAATCTCGACATTCTTCGAGTTGATTAGTTGAATATACTTGAGTCTTCTTGTTCATTCCCACGATTCTAAGGTATATATTATTCATATTTATTGGATTGTTATATTAACGGGCAGATGTGAATCTGTTAAGCGGCGCATTTCAACAAAATGGGAATATGGAATGATTCCATCCCAACCATTTCAATTGTACTAAAGGCTGAATGTGTTACCTTTGATCATCTTTCTGTTGTTCTAAGCCTGTGCAATGTATCAATACACGTTGCCCCGGTTCATTCTGTTGTATAAATGATTACATGGCGCCGGTTACTGCTGGTTAAACTACGACCCACTAACATCATATCTACGAAAGTAGCTTCTCATCTGCTCGTACCAAGGAAGCTGGGATTAAATATTTGTAATATCGGCTTTAATGTGTTAGAACAAATGTATTTAGTCAAACATGTAATTTAACTGACTACTTATTGTCAATTATGTAATTTGTGTGTAACAGGAAGCATGATGAACGTTCGAGACATAGTCATAGCTCCTAACCAGAAAGCAATATTTTCAACAACGATGCGTACTGGAATATTCAAAGATGGACAAGCAACGAAACACGAACCAGGAGCATACCGATTCAGGTATATAACCTGCAATATATTTGGAAAATGTGTTTTGGCTATAAATCAATACAGTGTGAATGTCCGTCGTTTTTTAAAGTAGATTTTTAATAATACTAATAAGATAGACATTTCTATATCATTGATAGCCAATCTCAGACGTGCGTCTAAGCAAAGAGTTAATCGATCTCGAAATCAGTAAGTAATAGTAAGTTGTCAACATATGGAGGTATGAGGATATTGCCTATGGTCAAGCCAATAGCATTGGTGTCAAAGGCATATTACTTAATATGTAGGTATGCTGAACATGTCATTTGGTATTTTAGTCATTTTATATTTCATGCAATTATGTCCAACTCCTACACTGACGTCAACTTCTTGAACAACAACAAGTGCTTATATGTTTTCCTTTCAAACTGTGTTGACATTGTTCTCTGTGTTCCCTGTATGTCAGCTCCTTCACAATCAAGGACCATGCACAAGTTGAGTTCCTCTCTGACAAGACACTGGTGTTCGATACGCTGGAGCTCCACTACAGGGCCGTCTTGATTGGACACTCACTCAACATCATCAGTAACAACGTACATGTGCACTTTGCTGGTGATATTTCCCTCACCGGGCATGGCAATGGCCCAGGGCAAGGCGATGGCAGAGGCACGCGGGTAAGTTCCAGTCACAATGTTTTGTTCTCGATACCATACTTTTAATATTGTGTTTGTATATTGCTTTGTGGTGTGAAAACCTCCCCATATTCTGATGTGTCTTATTACTGTTCAGTAAGTATATACACATTTATGTTTGTCGATCACGCTCATGTATGTCTGCCTGCCTGTCTGTCTGTCTGTCTGTCTGTCTCTCTCTCTCTCTCTCTCTCTCTCTCTCTCTCTCTCTCTCTGTCTCTCTCTCTCTCTCTCTCTCTCTCTCTCTCTCTCTCTCTCTCTCTCTCTCTCTCTCTCTCTGTCTGTCTGTCTGTCTGTCTGTCTGTCTGTCTGTCTGTCTGTCTGTCTGTCGATACACCCACTCTTCACTTTTTTCATTTGTCTGCTGTCTCGATTTGTTTCACCCAAATCAACTACCTGCTGTTGGGTAAACATATTGTATGACTGACCAGCCTTTGTATTTCTGATAGATTGGTCAGTTTGGAACTGGCGCTGGCCATGGATCACCCGGCGGAGCCCGGACAGGTACTGGTGGTGCCTTCTATGGACTAACTCGGTCGCCAACGGGCAGTGGCAGTGGTGGCGGAAATGGGTCAAACTCTGTAGGTGGCGCTGGCGGAGGCTTCTTGGACATCACCGTTTTGAACACATTCTACCTTGAAGGTAACACGTAACTCACATTATTGGTATTACACATATCGAACATTCACAGAGGGTATTATGAAATATATGCATTCTATTTCCTAATGTAGTAAGAACAATGTCCAAATTATGAACAAGTAATAGGCAACATGAATGAGAGGCGAGAGGTTAGAGGTGCAAATATTGGCAGTGACCACTATTTATTTCTCGATAGAAAAATAAAACTCTCCAGACACAATGAGAAGCGAGAGAACAACAGGATACAACAAATCAAAACTTGAAGATGTGCAGCAACGAAAAATCTTTCAACTAGAACTAAAGAACATATTCCAATGTGTTCCTGAAGTTGCAATGAAGAAATTGAAGAAGGATGGGCAGATTTCAAGAAATATATATTACGAAACTGGAAAAGAGACACTGAGCATTAAGTGATAAGCGCCATTGCATATCAACTTCATAGAGTTCAAGTAAGCGTCTGATAGTGTCAAAAGAACAAAGCTGTGGTCAATATATAGACACTACGGAATACAGCACGTCTTAGTTGAAGTAATACAAAAGCTATACAAAGGAAGTGCATGGCTGTGGTTATATAATATATATATATATATATATATATATATATATATATATATATATATATATATATATATATATATATATATATATATATATATATATATATATATATATATATATATATATATATATATATATATATATATATATATATATAGATATATATATATATACATATGTATGTATATATATATATATATATATATATATATATATATATATATATATATATATATATATATATATATATATATATATATATATATATATATATATCTGAATGGTTCTCTATAGAGACAAGAATACAACGTGGATGTGTTATGTATAGATTTATATCCATTATTACCGTTGACAAGATCATGCGAAGTACCATATAAGGTCCAGTACATACAGGATAAGTTAAATAAATTGAATTAGGCAACAAAATACAATATGTAAATACCAAAGTAATACGTATAGACAAACAGAAACAACAATCCAGCAAGGTTAGATGAAGAAAACTTAGAAGACGCTGATATTTCCACTTACGTACGATGTTTTCTAAACATGTAGGAACACAGGAAGACATAAAGCGGACATCACCTTTGGTAAGATATGCATTGGTAATACTCCAACAATTATGGAAATTCACCATAGCATCAAGACAAAACTGAATATCGCCAAGAGCAATGTTATGGCGAAGCTATGATATGGAATCGAAACTTGGCGACTGGCATGAAAAGATGAGAATACATTTAAACTGTTTCAAAGAATATGCCTACGACGAATGTTAAAGGTACGCTGGCTAATGTGTCAAATGAAAAGCTGTACAGCTAAGTTTGGCAACAAAAAGATAGCACCAACATGAGCCCCTGAATATAAAAGGAAAAGGGGAAGGCCAACATTTACACGAAGAAGAAGTAGAGAGAAATCGGTTGGGATGGAGTTCTTGGAAGTTGGCAGAGAATGTATCTACACATCGTACGAAATGGCGGAAGTTACCGAGTGGTACAATGTACCAACTAGGCTACGAAGTGTAAGTAAGTAGCATATACATCTCCAGCAGTGATTCTGGTTGATCTTAATGTCATATATAGGAAGTGTGCAAATGGTTGAAGCATATGGTACTAATAACCTATGTGGCAGTGAATATGGTTTCTCTGTGTGTTATTTTACAAACAGTGCATGGGATTGAAGCGTATGGTATTATCCTATCTTGCAATGATTCTGTTTTGTGTTCGTATCCCATTTAGGAACAGTGCACGTGGATGGTGGAGATGGCACAGGTGAATTTTCTGGCGGTGGATCTGGTGGTACTGCTCTGGTAACTGTTGGACGCTTGACTGGCCATGGCCGCCTGTCATGTGATGGTGGTCAAGGCAAGGGCGGCGGTGGAAGTGGAGGACGAATACGCATCTTGCTGGACGACTGGTACGTCAGTAACAGCAAAGGATGACCAATTGAATTGTAGCGTATTATTATTGCACAATGTTTATGTTTTCAATAGTTGCCGTGTTTTCACAATAGAATTTTCGTGCTTGTGCGCGCGTTCGTGCTCCGCATTTTCATGTTGCCATACCAAACATAAGGTGTGTGTCTGTGCGTGCGTAATCTGGTCCCAAATATATATCACTTACTGATAGAAAGAGCATTTGGTTACAAGACAAATGTATTTCTTATATGTGTGGTAAATATTAAAGACAAAATTTAATGTAGATTATTATATAAAACCTTGTGCCATTTCATTTAGGTTTGAATTCGCGGGTGACATCACTGCGTTCGGCAGCGACGATGGTACCAGCGTTCTGACTCGCATCAAAGCTGGGCCGGGCACCATTTATATCCAACATGGTCGCCGCTTCAGCCAGCCACAAACAAAACTGGCGGTCATCGGAAACACGCAGCGGTCGGAGCAAAAACAGACCAGAACGGTTATTTCAGGCAGTGCATTGGCCGACTTTGAATTTATTGAAGTCACACTAGCAGGTATGTGACGGTGATGATTGCAGTAAGCATAACATAGAAGTGGTACAGTCAAAATAATGCACAAATATTGTATTTCTTATGCAAATAACTGCCGAGAAGGTGGTAAGTAGGGTGCAAGGATATTACAATATTTAATAATGAATATTGTTGCGACATAATATCAAATTTCCCATTTACTGTGTGACGATATTTGTGCAGAAAATGGAAAGAAATCAAAGAAAACATATCTGTAATTGACACTTGCAGGCCACGCCCACTGCGAGTATACAGGAGACAATACTGTTCTGCAGGTGAACAAGTTTCTGGGTGACCAAACTGGTTGGATCTATGTTAGAAATTCACAAATACTAAAGGCGCAAGTTGTTGAAGGCCTGGTTACGAAATTTAGAAGTAACATCAACATGGACATTGGTAAGAATGCAACGCTTCATGTTCCGAACACTATTGCCGTCGATGGCACACATCTACTGGTCAAAGGTCGCATCACATTCAAAAACCTCATCATAGAGAAAAATGGAAAAGTAGTGTTGGGTAAGACATCAGCCACTGCTAGTTATACAAAAGGACAATATCAGTTGACAGCGGCTGCTGGTACATATCTGTTGAGCTCTATTATATTGAAGTACGGCGCACAGTTCGAATTCAGTGCTGGACTGACACTCACCGTCCAGACAATGGTCTTGAAGAGATACGTCAAGATCGAGGCTGACTTCGTTAATATTACTGCTGGGATATTAGTCCTGGAAAGAGCTGCAGAGTTGAGCGTTGCTGGGAAGGCGACAGGTTCTTCCATTGGTGATGGCCAAAGAATAGAAGGAGGCTCTTATGCCAGCAGTGGAGGAATGGGGACGGGAACAGCCTATGGGACTATGTATAAGCCTGTGCTGCCTGGATCACGTGGAGGGAATGGAGGAGCTGGTGGATCGTTCTTGTACATCGAAGTTGACGTGTTTTACCTTGACGGTAGACTCAGTGCAGACGGCGGAGCATCTAACACTGGAGGTGGAGGAAGTGGTGGAAGCATTTACGTCCTGTGTAGAAAGACACTTCATGGACTCGGTGTCATCACAGCCACAGGAGGCGAAACTCAATCATTAATGGGTGGTGCTGGAAGTGGAGGCCGTATTGCAGTTTACATGAGGAAGAATATGTTCTATGGCACAATGCAAGCATCAAGTGGCATGGGTAGGGCTACTCAAAGTCTTGGTGGACCTGGATCCATTTACACGCAGCAGGGTAGCTCTGCTGATCACAACCTGCACGAGAATCTCGTTGTTGACAATGCAGTTGGTCAAGAGATCCACTATTTGACCCTGGACGAAGGGTCCAAACTTAACCTGGTTCTCAGTCATGTCACCATGTATAACTATGCGAAGCTTCAGCTGGTGGATGATGGGAGGAATCGCACATTAAGGGTGGACAAGATTGAAGGAGATGGTACAGGTCTTCTACGCCTGCAACGCAACCAAAAAGGCACGCTTGAACGAATTTCCTCAACTGAATATGTCAGCTCGAAACTGCGAATCAACCTAGAACTGGACGATGGCGGAGAATTCATTCTCTCTGAGACAACTTTCATCATGGGAAAATTTCCAGTTGCTCTCTCATTGGATGGAATTCTCCGTGGAGTTGTCAATATGTACGTCGCAGAAGGACGCACAGTAAAAATCGGCAGCCATGCTCGTATCGTACCCTTTGTGGAAACACCCATGAGCCGTCAGTCGGATGTCACATTCTCTCTTCTACAGCTCAACCCGGGCAGCAAGATCATATTTGTGCCGAATGTTGGGGCAAATATGGTAATTGGTTCTCTGCATGTGAAGTTTCGTGCCCAGATTACTGCTGATTTCTTCAACATTTCATGTGCGGACATGAGCATTGAGGTGGCTGCAAAATTGTCAAGTTCAGCTACACTGAGACCCGGATCAACCACGCTGGATCAATCAGCCGGATCAAGTCGGCCTATAACAGTCAACGGTGGGGCAGGTCATGGTGGAATCGGGGGTGAGGCCAAAGGTGTATCTGGCTCTAATGGCCTGACATATGGGTCAGCGTACTACCCTATCATGCCAGGCAGTCGGGCTACACCTTCAGGAGGGAGAGGGGGTGGTTATGTATACCTTGTGGCTGGTGGGATGATTATAAATGATGGAGAGATGTCAGCCGGTGGTGAAGGGAATACATTAGGTGGGGGAAGCGGTGGAAGCATTTATGTCCGCACTCTCTCAACTGAAGGTATCGGGACATTCTCAGTGACAGGTGGTGACGGATTAGGTGACAGTGGAGCAGGAGCAGGAGGCAGATTGGCCATCTACTGTAGTGCGATGAGTCGCTTTGAAGGCAGATATCTAAGTTATGGAGGCACAGCATCAGGCCGGCCATATCAGTGTGGGGGAGGTGGAACTGTGTACCTGGAAGAGAAAAGGAACTGGCAATTATACAAACAGCTGCGTATATCCAACGACAATCACCCGTGGGATATGTACACACATATAGAAGACACTATGATGCCTGAGTATGAATTCAATGAACTTCATATCACTGGCCAAGCATACCTTCAACTACCAGGAGAGAGAGATGTGCGACTTATTGCGCATAAGGTTATTGGTGATGGGAGTGGTCTTCTGGAAGCACGTAACCGCCAGCATTTCACATTGGAGTACAAGTCGAACAAGAGAACAGCATTCACAGCAGCAGTTAACATCAAAGTAAACGAGGGCGGTGAAATACGTTTACCATCTACAGTGTATATATACGGAAATGGAGTGGCGCTGCGCAATGAAAAGTTAGCTTCTATGCACCTGCTAGGTCGACTTACTGGAGTGTCACACCTGCTTGTGACAGAAGGGAAGAGCATGCACATTGGACCAAGTTCCCATACAGCACAGATGCTGCAAGATACATACACGTTCATTGACAACGCAGGAGTCTTCAGCATGGGACAACTCGACCTGAAGAGTAACGCGCTACTGGAAACAGCTCCAGACACTCCACTGATGTGTAACTCAGGACGCATTGATGTCCGATATTTAGCAGGAATTAAGGCCGAAAACATCACATTTTCAGTAGGCAAACTGATTATTGAGGCTGGGGGTATGTTGACTGTTGCTGCCTCTGACCGACCGCAAGACACACTTGACAATACACTTGGGCGGGGGGAATCTGGAAACGCCCCTTCTGGTAGTGGACATGCATGTAAAGGTGGAAATGGTGGCACAACTCCTGGAGGCAACTATTATGGTAGTCTGTATGACCCACAAGAGCGAGGTAGTCGTGGCGGTAGCACAAGCAGTGGCACTGGGGGTAGTGGTGGAGGTGTCATTCAACTGACCATCGGTGTCACCCTATTTAATGATGGCACATTGAGGGTGAACGGGGGTGACGGCCACAGTGGTGGGGCGGGCGGAAGTGCTGGTTCCATCAGGATAACAGCAGCAACCTTCGAGGGACATGGACGTATGTATGCTGACGGTGGATCTGGAACTGCAGGAGGTTCAGGTGGCCGCATTAGTGTCAACATCAGTAGCTGGAATCAGTTCCACGGGCAATACATTGCTACCGGTGGCAAGGGACGGAATATTAATTCATTCGGAGGCCCAGGGTCAGTGTACCTAGAAGACATACGTTACATGCGCACACACAAACAGCTGTTGTTGGATGGTGGTGGTGCCACTTGGGACTCGTACTACACTCTAGATGAACCATTGGTGGTGGATTATGCTTTTGATGAACTCCATCTGACACACAATGCATCACTGCAAATGAAGTATGGTGATGATGTTCCACGTAATCTCACCGCTGTGAAGATATATGGTGACAAGACAGGTCGTATTCACTTGCATTCAAAGCAGACAGGTTTTCTGGAGAAAGCGGCAACCTTGCAAACAACAATGAAGACACCGGCAAACATCTGGATTGATGAGGGTGCGAAGGCATACATGGCTACTCTCGTGTACATTCTCGCCCGTGGCGAAACAGCGCTCAAGGTTTGTGTCCACATTCCATAATATTAGATATAATATGTATAGTCTAAATCATTTTTTGAATGGAATTTCATCCAGTTTGCATTAAGTTAAAATAACTTGCGCAAACAAAAAGCGTTTTGATTTTGGCTGAGAGAATATGAAAATTGCATGTTCAATATGTATAACGTAATGTGTTTTGAATGTGTTATATCTGATTGTGATATTCTGTGTAAAACAGTATTTGACGCTTAGGCTTAACTGTATGTAGTATAAAATATCATATTTGAGACCATGCATACATATTGATTTTGCTGATACATGTTTCTTCCTATCCATTGTGATTAGCTATATTACTGTGTAGTATTGATTAATTTCTGAAAACAGTTTTTTATCCAATTTGAATTGTGGTAACATAACGTAATGTAATATGTGTAACGCACTGTTGATTTGGGCTTAGAGAGTACAAAAATTAACGTGTTTGGCAGTCAGGTGTATGTAGCATTAAAATAGCATATTTAACAGTCATACTTGGTTGTTATTAGTTGTTTGCTAATAGGTGTGACATGCTTGCAAACAAAACTTTTATTTTCTGTTTAGCAATGTTTGCTTCGCTAAAACTAAATGTGTATATCACACCTACAGTGGGAAGGAGAGATCATCGGCATGCAGCATCTAAGGATTGTCCCTGGCCGCAGCATTGCAATTGGTGGCAATGCACTGACAAGTTCTTTCATGGATGATGTTTACGAGGCAGGGACCCCAGGCAAATTTCTGTTTTCCAGTTTTGAGCTTGGAGCGACGTCAACACTAGAGTTTCCTAGACCAATGGGCATGGATTTTACAGTTGGATATTTGGTTAGTGCATTGGAACGATATAAGCCCTACATTGTGAACATTTGGACGATGCCGCTATACTTTAAAAGTTAGCCTACATTGTTTAGATAACTGGCTGGTATTATCGATTTCTTTCTACCTTTCATGTGCAAGACTTTATTGTAATGTTCGAAGAAAGCATACATCAAATATATGTGTGCGGTATTTTAACTGTTGTCAACATATGAATTTAATGTGGCTGTAATCCCACGAGTTCATCCTGTTGGATGCAAGGATATAATTTTCATGGAAATATAATGGTGTCCTCTTCATAAAACGCTAATAATGCATATTGTTTGATATCAAGCACCAAACTCTTGTAACTACCGAGGTATTTAAAGTATCAACAAATATTAACACATTTAATTAATTTGTCTTTGTAGGTTATCATTGTTATAGTACTATTTGTGTACTCTTCCCAAAACATTGATACTCTATATGTTTTGCAGGATATCAAGTATCAAGCTCATGTAACGGCTGAGTTCTTTGAAGTAACTGCAGCAAATTTCATTCTTGAGCCGGGCGCTTTACTGACCAGTAAAGGACGTGGACACATTGGCTCTGGACTAGGTGATGGTCAACATATTGGAGCTGGAGCAGGGCATGCCAGCAGAGGGGGCAATGGTAGGTCAGACACTCTACCAGTAATCGAGTTGTTCAAGTGTATAATGGGGGAGGATTATTAGTCGATATCCAAATACAAATACCAACCATTTCTGATATGCTCTCATGGTGCTGTATGAAATAACCTTAGAGCATTTCATCTGTATGAATGTGCTCCTGATACGTGTTTGACACTTAATTGCATGCTTGTTACTTAGATAACTTTATTGGGGTTAGTTAGAAGTGAAAATGCGTTAAAACAAAATAGCAAAAATAAACAGGTTCATTAGTATAAACGTATTTTGATACATGAATATAATATTGCAAAAGTGGAATATTGGCGCAAGGAAAGTAGTAATGACAAATAGCATAGACATACAAAACTAGTTAAAAGTAACCCTCGGTTAGATGTTCACAGGTATGCATTTGTTTCCAAAAAGATGTTGCAAAAATTAACCTGTTTATTTGCATAGAATATTTGATGGCAACAACGATGATACTAAAGTGGAAGTTTGCCATAGGGAAATACTAAAAGTAAATACGTTAGTTATTAGCTATGCAAAACTTGCACTTACAGCACCAAATGGACTTGCTGGAGGGGGCTACTATGGTTCCCTTTACGAACCAATGGATCTTGGAAGTCGTGGTGGGACAGGTACAGCCAACAACCCCGGGGGTCGGGGTGGAGGGCGTACCCACATCGTGGTACAAGGAATCTTCATTCTCGATGGCACAATCAACGTAGATGGCGAATCTGGATTACGTGGCAGCGGTGGCGGCAGTGGTGGCTCCACCTGGAGTGTTGCTGGTTAGTTACTGAGTAAAATTGTTGAACAGGTTGTCTACCAATATATCAAACATTCACTGTCATGCTAGCACTGCAACTTTTCTTATTTCTCACACATCTTATTAATTATAG
The DNA here is from genome assembly GCA_033239005.1 of Lamellibrachia satsuma. NCBI lineage: Eukaryota > Metazoa > Annelida > Polychaeta > Sabellida > Siboglinidae > Lamellibrachia > Lamellibrachia satsuma. The sequence goes on from BSQZ01000011.1 coordinate 781,703, forward strand.
ATGCATAGGTCTAATGGCTGCAAATTGCCAGCCCCAAATGTTTACATTAAACAGAGAAGCAGAAGCCACCATTAGCCTCAACTTATCATCCTGCCAGAGGACATTCTATTGTCTAGGCCTTCCCTTCATTTCAGGTGCCTGAATGTTCTTCTCTCATTCACACAGGCTTGAACCTTATCTATATCAGGCTAGTGACTGCAGGCCTTCTGGAAACGCCAGCATAACAGGGCTGTGCGTTATCCAGTAGTATGAACTGTTAAACGAACATTTAATTGAGAGCAAAGTGTAGATTTATCTATGAAATAAAATTAAAGTAACCCGTTTTGGTAAAGTTAATTAATTTAATTTAATTTAATTAATTTAGTTAATTCCATTAACAAATTAACAATTGACATTAACTCATGCATGGTAATGATACTCCAAACTATATTATCCATCACACAGGTCAACATTTCTTGCACCGCTACGTATGTTGTCCTAGTCTGTCGAGTATTATTTAACAAGATTTAACAATATTGCCATCCGAAGCAAAATACCAGATGGTAAATGGCCAAGGAAGCCATTGGCTTATCGAAAGTCCAACAATGTTTCATATACTGTATGTATAACCCGCCCTTCTGAGATATTGGTCAACGTTGTTTTTAAACATATTCACACAGCCAGCATTTACAAAATCTGTCGAGAATATGTTCCATTCATATATTGTCCTATGTGAGAATTAGTACTTTCTGATATATGATCTACATTAATCCGTCACTAATTAGTTACTTAGTGTCCTAATGGTGCGAATATGATATGATATGATATGCTATGCTAACTGTCACCATTTGCTGCAGGGATTGTAAGTGTTTTTATTTAAATACAATAGTCAGTTGCCAAGAATAGCGGAATAACTTTACCATGACTTTGTGTCTACCCGTTGTTTCAGGTGATCTTCGCGGCCATGGCGCAGTATCATCGTGTGGTGGGAAAGGTGATGGGAACGCAGGTGGTGGCGGTGGCGGTCGTATAGCAATGCATTCCTTGTACGACACACAGTTCCGTGGAAGTCTGTTGGCGTATGGACGTAAGGGCACACAAGGTGGCGACAATGGAGGTCCTGGAACTGTCTTCATGGAGGATACCCTAATATGGAATGAGAATTGGGAGAACAGACTCTACGTGGACGGCAGAGGCGCCAATCAACTAAAACCCTGCATCATATACGAGAGAAATCCTCGCATGGCTAAGTTCAAATTGACACATGACAACAACGCTGGTGTCTCATTCGATCACGTCCTACTAAAAAACGAGGCAAGTATGAAACAAATTCGCGAATGGACAACATTAGTTTAGTTTGAAACTGGGTTAACACAATGTAGTGTAACACATGTGCCCTTGTTCACTCCATGTTGTTCCAGTGAACATGTCTGCCAGGGGGTGGAGTGTGAATAGCTTTGAGCGGTCTTTTACCAGATATTGCGCAGTATACGTTACGTTTTCCTTTACGTATATGTTTCTAGCCGATTTAGATTTCTAAATAATCGTATTGCAGCTGATAATTTGATCGTTATCCAATTGCAGGCACTGTTGGAGATTGATGATAACAAAGACAGTTCCATCAGCTCTCTAAACATTGGCATGATGCTGGGGGACATGACTGGTACTTTACATCTACGGCCGTCACAACAATTCTTCGTTGAATTTGATTCATTTGTGCCGAAGCGGTCTTCACCACCATGCAACTTCATCGTCGATGCTGGCAGTGAGGTTTGGCTGTCACACGACTTCCGGGTGATCGGCCGTGGGAACGTGGCTGTGCAGTTGGACGGACACATGTCTGGAGTGTATAACGTTACACTTGACGATGGCCGCAAGATGTCACTTGGAATAAACTCGTCAAACTCAAGATATATCGAGGGCAAATATGTGCAGTCCCCTCCAGGTGAGTTAATAACCAAGACAAAGTAAAACAAGTATTACGGAAATCAGTGATATATCTTAATGTATTTATAATATTATTTATTTATACGCAATTTGATGTTGAATTATATTATTTTATTACATGTTTCTTAATTGTTTAATATATTCCTTAATGCATGTACTATTCAACCTATAAGTTTGCAAAAACAAAATAAACGTATTATTAGTATTTCTATTATTATTATTATTATTTATATTATGACTTATTATTTGTATTATTATTATTATTTATATTATTATTATTAGTAGTAGTAGTAGTAGTAGCAGCGGCAGCACTAGCGGCAACAGCAGCATCAGTAGTTTTGTTGTTGTTATTACTACACACCAACAGTGTTGTGATTTATTGCCGCCAACGAAGATCTCCTTTCCAAATGTACTATTCTAGAATGCATTTGTGTAATTGTGCTACAGGAACTATGGTGCTTAGTGATATCTCACTTGAGGCCAACACCAGACTGATACACCCAGAACAGCTCCACCTAGTGGCATCATCTGTACTCATGAGACATGCCTCGCATTTGGAAGCTCGTGAAATCACTCTTGAGGTTGGATACCTCCACATGGAGGGAGAGACAATGCTGGACACAAGTGGACGTGGTCCTGTGACAACTGACTACGTGGGTGCTGTGGATCCAAGTGGTCATGGACTGGGTGGTGGACATGGCGGGTTTGGGGGCGGCTCAGACCTGATCAACTTCACAATGGGTCAGTGTTGCCAGTTACACATAGTTAACAAAGACATGGTTGTAGTGCTTCCAACAAGATAGTATTCAACAAAACAAACAAAGACATTGTTTTCTTTTAGTACGATCCATGCATTTTTATTAATTCAATATTTTAAAACTATAGATGAGGCCAGCGTTGTCTACCTTATTTTGGTTGCCTACGGTGAAAAATTATAACCATATTTATTTAATATATTTATCGATACTGTTAGATATTGTATTTCCACAAGGTTTCAATTATGTTTGGAACGAGTAAAATAATTGCCCTTATATATGTGTGATATTGCACAGTATTGCAGGTTTTAATTTCAGAATGCCATCTCTAATTGATTTGTTCAATACATAATGCGAATATGTGAACACAGCACTTATTTTCAAATACTTGTTATAAACATAGTTGTTAAAACGCCTGCCTTGTTTGCTATTTTAGGTATACCCTATGGGTCATACATACGGCCTCACCATGCCGGTTCTGCAGGCGGTGGCATAGAAGCTGGGCCCGGTGGTGGAGTGATCAGACTTGAGATTTCACGTGATCTACATCTGGATGGCTCCGTCCGTTCCCTCGGATCTGCTGCAACCAAAGGCAACAGTGGCGGTGGCAGTGGAGGCAGCATTCATGTAATAACTACAACATTCTCTGGTCACGGTGAGGTCAGTGTCGAGGGTGGTACAGGATATGGACATGGCTACGGGGGCGCTGGTGGCCGTATTGCTGTGAGGGTGCTGTGGAGAAGAGAGTTTGCGGGGCGCTACGTTGCGTACGGAGGATATGGCGGAGAAGGACGGTCAGCGAATGCTGCAGGGAACGCAGCTGCCGGAACAGTCTATTACACATCCAGTGTCAGTCTGACATCACGTGAATACATCAACACCACAAACGGAGTCACCTTCAAAGACGACTACCGAATGCTGTATATCGACAACGATGATCGTAACCACAATCTACCAACAGTGATTGAGAATGATGATGGCAGTAGCTTCTTTGAATTTGAAGAAATCCAAGCTCGTAATCACGTAGTCCTGCAGATGGCTCATCCCAACGCAGAGTTGATCGTCCACAAGTTCAGAGGTGATCGAACTGGATTGTTCCGTATGCTAAGTGGGCAGAAAATACATGTTGAATACGTCGCATCTGCGCTGGGCTACACCGTGGCACCAGTGAGTTATGAGATAGCTTCTGGGGCAGAGATTGTTCTGCCATCCACAGTTTTACTGTTGGGAACACGCACGGTGATTCGTGGGAAGATTGTCAATGTGCACAATTTGACAGCAGCAGAGGGTACCAGAACTGTGTTCTACTCGACCTCCCAGACAGCGGTCTTGCAGAATGGTACCTACAGCCATCTCACTGTGCCTGGTAACATCACGTTTGCAGCCTTCATTGTACAGCGTGGTTCAATGTTGGATCTGTCGCATATTGGTGGTGAATTAACGTTGCGTGTGGACACATTCCGAGTGAAGTATAACGGTGTGGTCAACATGAACCGCGGCCACATTGAATCGAATGAAGCAGTCATTGAAAGTGAAGGTTTGCTTAATTTGAGAGGCACCGGATATGTTGCTGAGACGGGACCTGGTAGGGGCGTGACCTCTGCCACTGGCTATGGCCACGGTGCATCACATGGTGGTCACGGGGGAACACCAAAGGATGTACCGGCTGGTGAGTTGGACTACAATGATGACATTAATCGTAACTTTGACTGATGATTATGTAAATTAAATCAGCTGAATTCTTCGGTAAACCTTTACAAATAAATAATAAATGATAATATGCATTATATAAATGTAAAGTGTTATTCAATGCGTAAGTTGATATGCTACCAATGGGTTAATACATTATTGCTGGGTAACGCCAATGTATATTCTTAATGTTCTACCAGCGGATATTTGCGCTGGTGTTTCCGTAACTGTACACATAACTTATTAACTGGTTCACATTTACTGACGTAAACTTATCACGCAATGAACACTATTTTTCGCTATAATTACACATTATATTCGTCTCACGTATATTTTGTCAATGTGGTAACATGTTATCTTTCAAACCTTTGGCTGTACGTACAGTGTATAAATTATCTAGTTAGTATTTGCTACTTTCTTGCTGTTGCTTAGTACAAAATAACAATTATTATTTACACAATTGTATTGATTTCTTTCAAGTTGTTGAGATTATTTAACTAAATGTTTGTTTTACACGACTAGGAAAACCCTATGGATCCCTGTATGAGCCAGAGCACCTGGGAAGTGGAGGTGGGAACGGCGGAGGAACTGGTGGTCAAGGCGGTGGACTACTCGTTTGGGACAATGGTCAGCTGCTCATACTTGATGGATATTTACTTGCTACAGGCATCACTGGAAGCGGCAGCAATGCTGGCGGTGGTGCTGGAGGCAGCCTCTTTGTGAAGACCCTCAATCTGACAGGTTTTGGTTTGGCAGATGTCAGCGGAGGACATGGCTCAGAAACAGGTGCAGGAGGTGGCGGCGCTGGTGGGAGATTAGCGGTGCACATTGCCTTTGCCAACAAGTTCTCAGGGCGGTTCCGTTCCGTTGGAGGCAAAGGTAGTGTTCCTGTGCCAGGTGGTGCAGCCGGCACTGTCTACGTTGAGGAAAGCAACCGCGGGCCACAGTATGATGACATAAAGTATGATCGAACACAGAACCGCACGTATATTACAGCCCAACATCGTCGCCTCGAGATTGACAATGAAGATATCGATGCCCATTTGTACACAAACCATGCAGAACCATGGTTGTATACCACACTCAACGAAGGTGACAAAACCTTATATACATTTGATGAAGCCTTTCTCACAAGACATGCAAACATGTTCATTGACTACCCTGATGGGGGCTTCCAAGTTGTTGTTAAGATTTACAAGTTTTTCGGTGACAGGACAGGGCTGATTCACTTGCGTCAAAACCAGACATTGTTTGTGGAATATGAGGTGTCTGTGATGAATGAGACGCGTGCACCATGCAGTTTCAGAATTGATGCCGGCTCGGAGATTTACCTGCCAGAGACCGTTGACATGCTTGGAACGCGCACGATTCTTGCCGGCCGGATCACTGGGGTTGAGAATCTGTATATCACAGACGGGTCTGACATTGTATTCCTTTCAACGGCACAGACTGCTCTTGTTGAAAATGGCTCTTATGTATTGTTGACACCACCTGGAAACTTTTCCTTCACAACCATCTATGTGGAGCGGGGGTCAAAGGCAGAGTTCGGTCAGATCACATCACTTTTGAGTATTGACTGTGCCTTGTTGAGGGTGAAATACCAAGGTATGCTAGTGATGAACGACGCTGAGATCTTCTCGACTAATGCCATCGTAGAGAGTGAAGGGGTGTTCCACCTGGATGGAAGAGGGTGGCCAGCTGGGAGCGGCGATGGACATGGAGTAACCCTTGACAGCGGAGTGGGCTCTGGTGCAGGACATGGCGGTTGGGGTGGTGCCCCTGGGTATGCCATGGGTGGGATGCCCTACGATTCTGTCTTTGCACCTATGAAAAAAGGCAGTGGCGGAGGCATGTATGATTATGTGATACTCTTGTGTTAGCGCGGGTGTGCATGCATGCAAACATGTATGCAAACGTGCAGCAATATTATGTGTGTGCGTCTTTGTTGAAGTATTATGTTAAAACATTTATAATACTGTATATATTGTACATTCCTTGACGTCATATGGGTTTTGCAATACTCGTCATTCTTCTAAATTTGCATATTCTGTTTTCTTAGTGGTTTATACTCACTCATTGCGTAAATGTTGATAAAACAGTTTTGTAATTCATGCTAATTTCTGTTTTTAATCAAATCTGACTATGTTCTGTTGCAGGTAATGCTGGTGGAACGGGTGGAGCCGGCGGTGGTGTCCTCTACTGGGAGGTAGCTGAACTACTTGAGCTGGATGGTATACTGTCCCTTCGTGGAGCGAATGGTAAAGGGGCCAATGCAGGTGGTGGAAGTGGTGGTGCTCTGCTAGTAAAGACAACCAATATAACTGGTCACGGTCTCGTGGCTGTCGACGGTGGTGCTGGCGTTGGCACTGGTTGTGGTGGCTCTGGTGGCCGTGCAAGTATCCACTGCAGGTGGCGCTACCAGTTTGGCGGACAGTTTGACAACTTCGGTGGCGATGGTGGGCCGGGCTACACCAGCTCACATGCAGGAGCAGCTGGAACCACATACAAGGAGGAGAACATGCGAGAGTTGGAATATAGGCTAAAGAAGTACGACAAAGTACACAACACAACCTTTCTTGCTGTGGACCATACGTATCTGCACACAGACAATGCAGGAAAACATAGTCCCGCAGCCACACTCATTATGGAGGATGGACGCATTGATTATGAACTGGATGAACTAGAGCTGACTGGCTCTACACGCTTGCTTCTGTTCCATCCAAATGAGGTGCCTCGGATCACAATCACCGTTCACAAGTTTATTGGTGACCGAAGTGGCCAACTGCATCTAAAGACAAGACAGATTGCCTACGTTGAAGTCGTAGAATCTGAGAACAACCGCACAGAAGCTCCATGCAGTTATATTATAGATGACGGGGCTGAGATTGTGCTGCCGACTGAGACACACATACATGGCACAAATAGCACTCTTGCTGGTCTCGTCACTGGGATTCAGCATATATTTGTCGAAGACAAGGCCATCATTGAATTTCTCACAACTGGTCAAACTGCACTCATTAAAAATGGAACATATGTTGACATGACGCAGCCTGGAAATTTCACATTTGACACGTTTACTGTGAAAGCTGGTAGTAATGTTCAGTTCACTAACATCACCGAGTTGATCTACCTTCAAGTGAACGAGTTCCATGTAAAATACAGGGGAACACTTTATATGAATCATGCTGATATATCATCTTCATTTGCGTCAATTGAGAGTCAAGGCACATTCCGATTGGATGGGAAAGGGTATGCTGCCGAGGAAGGGCCCGGCAAAGGACTTACTCGTGACAATATTGGGCATGGAGCAGGTCATGGTGGGTACGGTGGTGTTGTCAGTAATGAAGCTAATGCAGCAAAACCCTACGATTCAGTTTACACACCCCGTGAAAAAGGAAGTGGGGGTGGTAATGGTCGCGGTGTAGGTGGGGCTGGAGGTGGAACGTTGCTTTGGAGGGTTGGCCAGTACATTGAGGTAAATGGTCTGTTGATGCTGAAAGGAGCAGATGGAAGCGGTACCGATGCAGGGGGTGGTAGCGGTGGCAGTGTCATTGTATATACAACCAACATCACTGGGCATGGGGAGATTAATGTCATCGGAGGCAGTGGTTCCGGAAAAGGTACAGGTGGTTCTGGTGGTCGTGCTGCAATTCACTGTAGGTGGCGTTACTGGTTTGGAGGCCAGTTCAAGGACCGAGGTGGCAGTGGTGACAAGAACTGGGAAATTACCCGAGGCGCAGCTGCTGGTACAGTGTACGTAGAGAACAACAACAGACCTCTGGAGTACCGCATACTGAAATATATGCCTGACACTAACTACACCTACTTTGAGGTTGATCATAAGTACGTGCATATTGACAATGAACACAGAAAGGTGCCCGTGGCCACAATGGTGATGGAGCCTCAGACAACGACGTATGAGTTTGACGAGATGGAACTAACCGGGGATTCACGTCTCGTGTTTTACCACACACCCGGTTCATATGTCAACGTCACGATTCACCGATTCATTGGGGACAAAACTGGGCGTGTTCACATACGTGAACACCAGAAATTGTTTAGCGAGTTTGTTGAATCGACAACAAATGTAACGGAGGCTCCTTGCAGCTACGTGATTGACTCTGGGGCTGAACTACTACTTCCAACTGAGGTACGTCTGCATGGTACAGACACACAGCTCGACGGCATGATCACTGGTGTTCATCACCTGTACATCGAGGCAGGGTCCCACGTCACTGTCTCATCGACTGCACAGACAGCATTGATGGAGAACCAGGAATATGTGGATGTAACGACGAAAGGGAATATTTCAGTGGCAACGTTGAACCTGAGAAAAGATGGGGTTTTGCAGCTGACGAAAATCATGTCTGATCTGACGGTGACCACAGGATTTCTAGAAGTGAAGTATAAAGGGCTGATTGAGATGAATCATGGATATTTGGATTTAGGTGATGCTGATGTGGAGACTGGAGGTAGAGTCGACTTAAAGGGGCGAGGATATGCGGCGGGACAGGGAGAAGGTGCCGGGTCGTCAGGCTGTGGAGGTAGTTATGGAGGCCGTGCTGGTGGTTCAGGCACATGCCCTGAGCTGGCATATGGGTCCACATTCCGCCCCACAGACTTAGGTAGTGGTGGCAGTGGCCAGGGAGGTGGCACTGGTGGAGGTCATGTCAATATCAGAGTTGGACGGATGTTTGCTCTCGATGGATCGGTGACTGTATCAGGGGGCGACGCCACCAACGGGGGCGGTGGTAGCGGAGGCACTCTACTAGTAGAAGCATATAACATGTCTGGGCATGGTGTGCTGGATGCAAGTGGTGGTTCTGGCATGAGAGCAGGGGGTGGGGGTAGTGGGGGCAGAATAGCAGTCCACATCACCTTCAGCAATTTGTATGGTGGTAGATACGTTGCGAGTGGGGGAGAGGCAGGTAAAACTTGCTCTCTGACAAAATGCATCGGTGGCCCAGGAACCATCTACAAGTATGAGTCAAATCACGGACCACAGTACCGTGAACTCAAATACAACCCCAGACTCAACGCAACCACTGTGAAACCGGAACACTCAAAGTTGACTATTGACAATCGTGTTCTGATCACAGACAATGCAGCAACTGTTATGGAAACAAATACCGTCTACTACGAGTTTGACGAGGTTCAGGTTGAGGGACATTCTTATGTCCATTTCTACCAGCCATCTACTAGTGCCATTGTGAATGTTGTGATCCATGAACTGACTGGCAACAAGAAGGGACTTGTGCGTGTCCAGCACAGACAACGTGTTATCATCAACTTTGTCGAGTCAACTCATACCTACTTAGACGCTCCATGTGGTGTCCATGTTGACCGTGGCGGTGTCGTTGTCCTCCCAACAAAGGTAGTAATTCTTGCTGAGAAAGTCATCCTTCAAGGTCGCATGACAGGAGTCGATGAACTGATCATAGAGAGGAAGGGAGAATTTGTGATTTCTGGCGATGCACATAGTGGCGCTGTCCCAGATTTGATCCAGTGGTATACTGACAATGACGATGACCAATATACTCCTGGCCATGTTCAACTCCAAACGTTATCTATTCAAAACGCTGGTCAGTTTACGTCTCAGATGGGATCGGTTAAGCCAGTTGTAGACGCGGGAGACATTGTGGTCAAAGCTGGAGGCTTGTTGGCGTTACACTGTCTAGCTACTCAGCTAAACTGTTCTGTGCTTGAGGTGGAGAAAACGAGCAGGATTGATGGAACAGGCTATGGTTACCCAGGAGGACAAGGAGCGGGGCGGGGAGCTGCAGCTACACATGCCGCTTCAGGCGGTGGTCACGGTGGAAAAGGTAATGCAACAACCAAATTGTGCATATGAGGCGCTTATCCGCAAAACGGATTAAACGCAAAATAAAAAAACTTAGATAAGGATAGTTTCGTGCTTTTGAAATTTTACCGATAAACATTTCTTGTCAATTTGAATGTGTTTGTCCAAATAGTACCACAAGTGATATGCGTTGACAAACGCAATATTTCTGTTATCAACACTACAAAGCAAGATTTATCCCAAAACGCACAATTTGGATTTAACCCGTTTTGCGGATAAACGCCTCATGTCATATGCAACATCAACATCATCATCAACACCAATGTGTAATGTGTTTTATGTGCTGTTGTGTGTTCCATTTCGAAGTGTCTCAATCTGAAATTGAGTCTGTTTTAGTTGTTATGGCTCTATAGTTCCCAGATAAGTTGGCCTGACGTTGGTACGAAAGGATGTGTCAGAGATTAGGTATAGCCTAATTTATTGGTCCTATATGTAAGAATATAGGTTTACTTTTAAATATCATTGAGGTAGTCCAAGGATATTCATACTGATGATAATATAGTTAATCTTTATCGCAAATTTAAATAAATGATATACCGTAAATATTGCAGGTGGCAATGCAAAAAGCAACGTTGCTGCCGGTGGATCCGCTCTTGGTTTGGTACACGAGTGTGTGGAGCCGGGCAGTGGCGGTGGTGGCTCAGCGGGTGGCGCGGGTGGTGCACACCTACATGTCACAGCGGCGCAAGTGAGTGGCGCGTTATGATCACAACAACTTTTAAATAATCGTCTACGCATGTAGTTGATCATGCGCGTTTGTGGATACACAACATTTATATTTTCACTAGAAAACTACTTGTGTAATAAGAGTATTTCAATTATTATCGTTTCTTTCTTAATTATCGGTGTTTAATTTATCTTATGAGACTGCTTATGATAAATACAACGCACACTGCACGCGATTGTTCGTTGGTGTTTATATTCTGTTGCACATATACACATTATATTATGTTGCACATGTACACATACATTTACATGTATACATTATAATAAGTGTTTTGTATTATCAGTTGTACATGCACGAGAGTGGTTTAATATTAATATGTATTACTTATGTATGTCGCTGTAGAAACTGACTATTGATGGAGTGATAACTTTGGATGGAAGCCCAGGCAAGGGTAGAGCTGTAAGTGGGGCTGGAGCTGGAGGCAGCATCCTCATCAGCACACTTGATCTCCGTGGCTATGGCAACATTCACGCAAATGGAGGGCGTGCATTTGACAACGTCTATAGTAGCAATCCTGTAATATATTCCGGTGAGTTTGATCAATGCAAAAATAACAGTTTCCCGTGATGTGATAGTATTGTTATATTCAGTACCAGGGTTGAAATTACAGAGGATGTTATCAATTATTTAAATTACATTCTAAATGTTATCTAAATAATGCAAACGGATTTAACTTATGCACTTTGGATTTGTATTTCTTTGATAGGCAATGGAGGTGGTGGCGGCGGCCGCATTGCAGTCTACGTCCGGCAGCAGTCATCTTTCCATGGCAGTATTCATGCAGTTGGTGGACGTGGAGGTGACCACGGAGGCCATCCAGGCAGTCCAGGGACTGTATTCATTGAGACGGCCAATGGAGAAGATCGGCATCGCCAACTACACATTAACGGCGCTAACTTTGGCACGGAGACTGTGTGTAGCTATGCCAGTGTTCTGACAACTGTCAACACTGTACACACAATCAGTGATGTGTATCTCACACACAGGGCATGCATGGCTGTGAAAGCAGTAAGCTTACTTCATTATTTTCATAACATTTTATGCGCACATGTCTTATAGAAAAACAGTAACTTCCCATTAAAGGCACCAAGTGCATTATAACATACAATATCCAATAATTACAAAGAAACTACACTTTTGATCAAACAATGGCATAAAATACGTATTAGGCTTACGGCTGTGATATACTGGTCCTATTTAGAAAGCATCAACATGTATCTGATATTGCACTCTTAATACACTTCTATTCTCCTTTCTACGAAGTCTAGTGTGGGTGGTATGTCCCACAGTTCACTCTCACAATTATATATCAGTCATATTCGTGAATAAACAGCGTGTAATTTCCCCATAGACAGGCTCTGTATTGCATGCTACTGTGGATATTTAATTTGTGTTGTGCTTTTTATAAAACGTGTTTGTGTTGCATACTGGTCGGTGCATGCTGTGTGTTTTGCAACATATGTCCAATATTAATCATGAATGATGTCCGATTTACTTGGTGATTTGGTTGGCCATACACAAGCACACACACACACACCCACACCCTCACCCACACACACACACACACACACACACACACTTGGTTAAATTGTTTAAGCATATCTATAATACACACCGGATGTACGATTCAGTGTATGTTGTGCTTACAGGGCACCCTCCATCTCGGACGTCTTACTGGGGATGGCACTGGTCTGATGGAGATTCACAGTGGCCACAAGGTGACAATCGGTAATAGTCAATTTCGAACACACATAAATGCCCACGTACGACTGTACCATGGTGCTACATTGACCATACCTGATGTCACCTACTTTGAGCGGATGACTGACATTCAGGGCATGGTGAGGGGAGTTCATGCCCTCTTTGTCCGTGGTCACACAAAGCTGCACAATACTGGCTCCATGACTTGCGAAACTGGAGCAACTACAGGACACTACTGGCTCACAGAGTTCGCTCTCCTCAAGGGCAGCAGACTGGAAGCGGTAGCTTCAAGTGCCTCTGTCCTCAGTGCTGGTATTCACCTCCAGATAGAGCGGTTTGATGTTGAGTATGATGGCAAGGTTTTCATTAACGGTGCGTTTACAGTATTCGCAGCAATAGTGAACATTGAGAAGAACGCATTAGTAGATGGCACCGCCACTGGTTATACAGCATCAACAGGACCTGGACAAGGTTGTGATAGCATAGGAGTTTATCATGGACAGTCCGGAGGCAGTGGTGCTGGCTACGGGGGTCGAGGTGGGAAGAGTGACGGCGGTTCATGTTCCACTACAACCCCACCCTGTTGTGGAGGAGGAGTGATATATGGTAACGTGGCCCTACCCAAGGAAAAGGGAAGCGGTGGAGGAAATTGTCTGTCTAGTCGTCACGGTGGCAGTGGAGGAGCTGCCGTGATGTTCGCTGTCAGCAAACTGATGACATTAGAGGGGTGGTTAAAGATGGATGGTGCTGACGGACAGCCAGGAGCAGGCGGAGGCAGTGGGGGTGCTGTTTGGCTTGATGCATCCTGCATGGAGGGCTGGGGTAAAATTAATGCTGATGGCGGGGCTGCAACCAGGGTGTGTGTCAGGACTTGTTATAGAGGTGGTTGTTGTGACTATTGTGACGGTGGTGGTGGTGGAGGTGGTCGTATACGAGCGGTCTCTCCAAGCTACGGCAACAAAGTTGTCCTCAATCATCACAGTATCGCTGGTGGCACTGGCGCAGCGGGGCACGGAAGCCCTGGAACGTGGACGGTTGACCCTGCAAACAAATGCTCTGGTCACGGTCAGTGGAACATCACGTCATGTGAATGTAACAGTGGCTATGTTGGTGACGACTGTCAGTATTCGTGTGACGCTGAACTAACATGTGGAGGCCATGGCACATGTGGTGACCACGGTCAGTGTGTCTGTTACGTTGGCCGAGTCGGGTACCACTGTGAATACGTGTGTGACCCTGTCACAACCTGCAGTGGTCATGGACAGTGTTCTCCGTGTGGTAGCTGTGTCTGTGATGCATGTTTCCATGGTGACGGCTGTTCACAGGAGTGCCATAGTGGCGGCCAGTGCATCGCTGATCGCTGTGTCTGTGACAACTGTCACTTGGGGGCGTACTGCGAGTCAAAGTGCAACGGTCACGGAGTTTGTGTGGATGCTGGCAATAACTCAAGTGGGTGCAGATGTGATGCCATGTGGAGGGGGGATTTATGCACGCGTCCGGGTTGTCCCGGCGACACGGAAGACTGCAGTGGAAACGGCGTGTGCAATGCTGCTGACAATGTTTGCTACTGCAATCCTGGTTGGTCTGGTAAGTCAGCATACACATACAAATATCACTACACATTATTTATCAACAACTAATGTCTTTTAAATTGCAACATTGGCACTGTTGTATTCTTCATATGTATTTTCTTGCAATACCCAACAGTAGTATATACTGTTTTTTTCTGGCAGACCAGCCTAGTTCCATTCAACTTGACAGGCTGCACTGCCACTCAATTAACTTGACACTCTCACTTCTTCCTTCTCCTGTGCCAAGTTCGCCATCATAACATTATATTAACAAGCAAAAATGTCCGTCCCCAGAACGGGATAACTTGGTAGTTCATACGTGACAATCATGATCGCAATGTTTGCCAAATAGGTGATCGCTAATATAAACCGCCCACATAGTTCAATGTTATTTGCCAGATGGCGCTACGTACTCTCAAACGGTTTACGTACCGAAGTATTCTCCACGTGCGCTGAGATTGTTGGAAGTTAACGTTTTACACAGCGAACAATTGGTTTACCATAAGACCCACTAAGAACCCTTGATATACGAGGTATTTCGAAAAAATAAAGGCGCTACATTTCATTCGTGGGGGTCGTAGATTAATCCGTGAAAATTTGGCGCCCGAGGTGCAAGCCGTCTAGGAAGAAAACGTTAACATAACCGTAGTTAATGTTATCGGCTACTCCGAGTCTGTTATTACTCGTCTGTGTTTTCATAGTTTCTATATCATGACTTTGGCAGATGGCTGCGTATGCTATTGATGTCAAAATGTCACTGTTGTGGTGGGTTTCATTTAACCCATTCAATCCATTCATATCTCTGTCATTGTACACTAATTTGACTATCTTGTTTAGATATGTTTCAAATTATCTTGCATTTCTTGTTAGTATAATCTGATCTTTCTTTCAAACTATTATACAATGGCGATATAATTTGTATTATCTTCCTCTTTCTGCAGGCAGCATATATAATTCGATCATTTATATAACGTGGACCGAATACATGATGTCCAACACGTTATTCCTTTCTTTAATATCACCCTCCTTTTTATCAGCAACTTCGGTGCCTTGCGTTCATTTAATTTGTTCTGCTACTTTTTGTATGTCGCGTAGAATAATAACTAGTTTTCATAAGTTGCTGAAGTAGCTGTTTGTTTTTAATCCGCCGCTAGTTTGCTATTTGTCAAGAATCATTTAAAGCCCAAAACTGAAGATATCAAGATGGTTGAATGTTTTGCATTTTGTAGAGGACATTTTCCCTTGCATATTATGTTACACTTAAAAAAAATTGCCTTATGATAACTGTCACGCCACATATGTTTTTTCTGCACTCTTACTATTTTGCATTATCATATTCTGACGTTATTCGTCGTATTGTTCTGTCGCGGTGCAGGTGACGACTGCTCCAAGTCTGACTGCCCAGGTGATCCCAGCTGCAGTGGGCGTGGTTTCTGTGACGTATCCACAGACCCTCCACGGTGTTCCCGTTGTGACACTGGCTGGTACGGCGAGAGTTGCTCTGACCCGTGTGTACACGGCACTCACAACGATGACAACACAGAGTGTGTGTGCAACGTCACTTGTTACCATGGTCACGGATGTGACATTGAGTGCTCCAACATGGGACATTGTGATGATCATGGCGAATGTGTGTGCAATATCAAGGCCATGGGGAAGTACTGTGAAGTACCAACATGTCCAAGGAGTGAACGCTTTGATGGTGCGTGTTCATCCCACGGTTCGTGTAATTATGAGACACATGACTGCACATGTGACCGTGGCTGGATGGGTCCTGCGTGTGACGTTGCTGATTGTCCAGGGGAGCCGAACTGTTACAAACGTGGCTACTGCGACGACACGTTTGACCCGCCCCGCTGCACGAACTGTTCAGGTCCTTGGATGGGACCTGCCTGTAATGACCCATGTGTCCGTGGGAAACAAACCCCAAGGGACTCAGGGAATTGTGTTTGCGATCCTGGCTGGGTGGGAGTCGGCTGCGACTCGGAGTGTTCTGGTCATGGATCATTTAATGGAATTAAATGTGTGTGTGACTATGACTTGGGTTATAAAGGAAAGTTCTGTGAGATCAATGGATGTCCAGGATTGTATGAACTCGACTGTAGTGGGAGAGGTAAGTCTAATATTTATGTTTTTTATGGAACATAAAATGTTTGTATGTATCTTCATCATAGCCTTCCAACGCTTAATATAGTACAAGGTGCTGTTAATGGGCATATGTTGGGTTAATGGTATTTGTAGTATATGTATGCTCTATATGTGTACATTTTATAAGTGGTAATATATCCAGTTTTTATAATATATTTGCCACTAAGTGTACACTATATATACTTTCTTGGAGAAAACCACTTATTGACTACACACTTTTCTTGAAACACCATATACGCATAGAGTAAACTGAACTGAATTTTTGTAATTACCTATAATCATGTCCCTTTTTATCCAAAGTTTGGTTAGGTTCCTATGTGTACTGCAACATTTGTTTGACGTTCGTTGACGTTTAACAGGTGGGTGTGACAGTGCGACAGGGGAATGTAGCTGTGACGCCGGCTGGACGGGGCGAGGCTGTGAGATTGCCGACTGTGCTGGTACACCAGACTGTAATAGTCGTGGCTACTGCAACGCGTCACTGGCGACACCGGTATGTGACTGTTACGATGGCTGGATGGGTCACGCGTGTCAACTACAGTGTCTCCATGGTGAAAAGCAACCTCCTGGCAGTGACAACTGTGTGTGTCACGCTGGTTGGACGACGATTGAATGTAACGTGGAGTGTTCATTCCATGGACATGTTCAAAACAACGTATGCATCTGCAGCACTGGTTGGAGAGGGAAGTTGTGTGATATCCCTGGATGTCCTGGTGAGTTATTGGCAGGGTGAGAATCTAAACGAGACACAGAACGTGTCACGCATGAAGCATAACTCCTCTTGTGATACCTGTACACATCTCACAGTTTCAGACTGTATGCAATATGTGAATTTTCACAAATTTAAAAATTATTCTGTCATCCTTATAATGGCAATAAGCAACTTCGATTAAAAACATTGATATCATGATGTTTACGAGATATAGAGTGTTAGTAATAGTGGATGTGTATTTGCAGTTTCCTTCCAAGCCATATGGCATCAGTATATTTAATGTAACAAAAACGCCAGTTGGTAACCCAGTAGCATAAATCTTGTTTGTCTTGGCACCAATTTCAACTAGAATGTTCTTTAGCTCAGTTACTTTAACACAGCTATTACATGAACACTAGTTTCGGTGGGTATTGTATTTTATAATAATTATAATAATCACTAATATGAGGCATGTTTCATGCAGGAGATGAACTTGATTGCTCGGGTCACGGCTTATGCAACGCAGCTATCCACGTGTGCACATGTAACCCGGGCTGGATGTCCAAGGCTTGTGACGTCCCTGATTGCCCCGGCCTCAACTGCAGTGGCCATGGGGTATGCAATGCCACCCTCGACCCCCCACGCTGCACAGACTGCATCCCTGGATGGATGGGCAAGGGATGTGATGAGCCATGTGTTAATGGTACACAGAGCCCACCAGACAGTGGCTTCTGTGAATGTCACCCATGCTTTGCAGGCAAAGGGTGTGACAGTGAATGTTCTTTACATGGGAGATGTGAAGGTGTGTCATGCAAATGTGGTGTCGGATTCCGTGGTGACAAATGTCAGTTTAGTGGCTGTCCAGGCAAGGAGCACGACTGTTCTCTGCACGGGTCCTGCAACAGCGTCACACATGACTGCATTTGTCTGCCAGGTTAGTATGTATAGCATGTCTTCTGGTTGGTCTGCCAGGTTAGTATGTATAGCATGACTTCTGGTTGGTCTGCCAGGTTAGTTTGTATAGCATGTCTTCTGGTTGGTCTGCCATGTTAGTTTGTATAGCATGTCTTCTGGTTGGTCTGCCAGGTTAGTTTGTATAGCATGTCTTCTGGTTGGTCTTGCAGTATCATTCGAACATTTCGCAACTGTTCCATTAGAACACTGCATTTATGTCATGCATGCTCGTGTACATGTTGTTGTTGTAAATTCTGGGAGATTGTTAACAGTTGCACTTATTTTAAATTAAGGTTGCATACGCCAACATGCGTAGGCGGATTTTAGGTTACAACAACATTGGAAAGTAATATATTTATTAACAATTCCATTGCTAACTACTGATTTTAGATGAACGCTTTTATGACAATGAAAACTATTTTATAAAATGTGTGGGCATTGTAAATACTTCCAATAAGTGCACCTCTGTTTTTCTACTTTCACACTGTTCGGTAATTTGTTGAGATGTATCTGTTTCATAACCGTCCTATATATCATTGAGGTATGTCTTACTGATATTGGACGCGTATATTGTGCTTGCAGGATGGGGAGGTGATGCGTGTGACAAGCCAATATGTCCTAATATCTGTTCAAAACAAGGAACCTGTAATGGCAGTGTAGGCGAAATTCCCATATGTCAGTGCTTCCAGGTTTGTAAATTATTTCAACTGGATGTAAAATTATTCATCTTAGATTTGTACATTTCATAAATAATCTTACTAATGGTGAATACAGTTAATATCATATCGTCATTGGACACATGGATGGATGTTGCCATTCTCGTACAGCAAAATAATGTTTAGCATAATTGTTGACAGAATAACTATTCAAATTATGTATTTCTATCGTTGGTATGTAAACTTGGTTGTTATGGAAAGGTTGATGGATTTCAAGCTATGCAAGCCCAAAGGCAATTCGTTGTCAGGCCACATCTTTTCAGTCGCGAGTTGTCTGGTTGTTTGAGAGTGTACACCGGGTGTGTTTCAGAAATCATACGGCTACGACTGTAGCAAGCGATGTGAGCACGGCGAGGTTGTGAATGAAGAGTGTTACTGTGACCCATGCTACTCTTCCGCCTCATGCGACCTACTCTGCTCAGACAATGGCGAATGTGACACAAGCACTCACACGTGCAAGTGTAAACACAAAATGAAAGGTAACATGCAACACAACCTTGTTTGATTTTCCCATAATACTAAGGTAATGTTTAATTATTAACCATTCCATGCATAATCACGACACACAGGGGCGCCCGCAGGGAGGGGCAAGAAAGAAGATATATATTATATATATATATATATATTATATATATATATATACATATATATATAAGATATATACGCCCATGACGACACATTAGTCAAAATTTAAATTAACAATTATACAGCCAAATACGAATTTGCAACTACTGTCAACGTTATGTTGAAAATGGAAAGGGGCGCATAAACCACACACACACGCGCACACACACGTACACGCACGCACAAGCACACACATAATCACACACGCACAAGCACACACACAATCACACACGCACAAGCACACACACACGCACGCACACACACACACGCACACACACACGTCGTTTCCTTCTTTCTTTATCGATATAATAACATTCGTTTGGCCTGGTTTAATTAACTTATACAGCGGCTCATAGAGAGCTACTAAGAAACTGTTAGAGTCTCCTGACCTTATTTTGTTATGTACCTTACTGTGTACCCTGTTTATATAACTATATGCATTAAACACTCACAATTTGCAAAACTGTAACCGCTTCATAAGAGTCAAATAAAAACATTATTTTCTTTAGGTAGTTGATCAATAATTTCTACTGGACATGTCAGATGCTTGGAAGTTCATAGCAACGATACGAAGCCGATGATGTCATTATTATCAAGATGGGTGTATGCTGTTTAGACATGTTGTACATGCACATACAACCATGCATACACATGCATATACACACACCAACATGTAAATACACGTTGTTCTTGCAGGCAATTCGTACGTAGGGGAGCTTTGTGAATACCCGTCCTGTCCACGTCCCGATGGAACTGACAAAGTGTGTAACAACAAAGGAACATGTAAAACAGATGGTTCATGTTTGTGTGACCCTGGCTACAGTGGAGATGCATGTGACCATCCGGACTGCCCTGGATTCCCAGAGTGTGGAGGTCGGTTTACGAAATCTTCTGCTCTCAGAGCATCTCGTGAAACTGATGGCTCATTGTTTTGTGTGGGTCTGCTAAGTTTGCTGTCTTTCTGATATGTACATTTATAACGTAGTAATAGCAAGACTATTTCATAAAACAAAGTGTTGGTATGGTAGCGTACTTATACAATTCCACTGGATATATCATTGGCAATGATTACTACTTATACACGATACAGTGACTTGCATTCTATATTTTGACATTATGGTTAACACAATTCCACACTTAACATAATGTTACGAATGCTGGAATGCTGGTATATGCATCTTACAATCACCGGTTTGGTCAATGATTAGCCTGCATTACTGCGCTTACGCATCAGATAAAGTTGCATTATATCCGATGTGTGTAATTAAAAAAATTTGCTAAGACAATGCATGTCTTACATGGAATTACACCTTAATTGAATGTCCTTGGTTGATGTTTGTAGGTACAGACCATGGCTACTGTGCTTTTGGGGGACGCTGTCTCTGTCATGAGAATTGGGTTGGCGAACGCTGCGAAATCCCATGCGTCCATGGTACGAATGAAGGTGGCCATGGAACGTGCGTGTGCAGCAAACCCTGTTACCACGGCATTGGCTGTCACCTTCAATGCTCTGGACATGGCGTGTGCAGTGAGAATGGGACGTGCAAATGTAATTACAACGATGGTTATGGTGGTGAACACTGCAATATCAAGACGTGTCCAGGTTGGCCGGTCGTGTGTGAGGGACGTGGAGAATGCTTGTCAACGGGCGTGTGTTCATGCAGACCAGGTTTCCGCGGCAACGCCTGTCAGACTCCTGACTGTCCCGGTGATCCAGATTGTCAAGGACTTCCAGGGGCTACCTGCAGTGTTGTAGGTAACGAGGAAAGCCCGCGGTGCAGTTGTCCTCCACCATACATGGGAGACGGATGCGAATTCAGGTACGCACCTACAATCTTATTTCACGTGAAAAACAGTTTTAATGAGGTACATTTAAAATATTATAGTGCGTTCAAAAGCTAATAAACATTTGCGATAGTGCCAGGTTTTAAACTGGATAACATTTGTATAATTCCAGTATTGTAATTTTTTTTATTTTAAAATCGGAATATAATAATCATCAGTAACAAGCACCAGCTAGTATTGTGATAATGGTTTATTTTTGTATTTTTATTTAGTAACAACAGGATTGCTAATTATTGTGACAATGTAACGTTAACCTTTTTCACCAGGTGTGTTCACGGGGAGGCTATCCGATTGGTTGATGGTCACTGGCTATGTAACTGTAGTGACTGTTACAACGGTGATAGTTGTGACAAGCTTTGCTCCAGCCATGGTCAGTGCAACGACAAGCGATGTGTCTGTGAATCTGGCTGGACTGGTGACCACTGCGAGATGGTTGGCTGTCCTGGCCTGCCTGTTGGCTGCTCGGGACACGGGGACTGTGGAGCCAAACTGCGATGCTTCTGCTACCCAGGCTGGGCTGACTCAGACTGTAATAGGCCTGTGTGTCCACACGACTGTCATGACCGTGGCAGCTGTACTGCCAAGAGTGACTCGACAGACACTTACTGCCAGTGCAAAGAAGGCTACTTCGGTGAAGCATGTCAATTCGAGTGTATTCATGGCAATGTAACAGACGGCAGGTGCCTCTGTCAGAAATGTTATAGCGGCCAACGATGTGACAGCATGTGTGGGGGTGTGGGCAACTGCACAGCACAGGGAACATGTGATTGTGGCTTTGAAGGTGGGCGTGGCGAATTCTGTACTGAACCGGGATGTCCAGGTTTGTACAACACTGACTGCAGTGGACATGGTAAATGTCTGACGTCTCCCGCAGCTATCATGGGGGTCTGCATGTGCTACCAAGGTTGGCGAGGAAAAGGCTGTGAAACAGCTGACTGTCCACAGGACTGTAACAATCGTGGCATCTGTGACACACAGTTTGAAATCCCACAGTGCCGCAACTGCAACAAAGGCTGGATGGGAGTGGCGTGTGAGGAACGCTGCAACGGCACGCAGTATCCCATGAACAGTGGATTATGTGTATGTAATGACAACTGTACGCATGGTCTGCACTGCGAGTCAGTATGCAACAACAACATAGGAGTGTGTATCAATGACCACTGCGACTGCTCCAATACAACTACTGATGTTAACCCGGGTTACTATGGGCGATATTGCGAGCAAGAAGGTTGTCCTGGAATGTTTGATCGTCAATGTAACAATCATGGACAATGCAATCGGAAAGTGAAGACATGCGTATGTGGTGACGGCTGGTATGGACAGGCATGTGAGAAGACAGACTGTCCGGGGGAGCCAGACTGCAGCAACAACGGTCAGTATAATATATCATTAGCAACATAACATGTTAATTTGAGCACATTTCAGCATAGGCGGTCCTTCTGACTGTTCGGTTTTATATATGTATCTATGAATGTTACACTTAAAATATAGCAATAACATCATAATGTAATGTTGCAAATAATTAACTTAGCATTAACTCAATTTTGAATTTGCTCAGCTCTAGAAGTTCTACTTTATCACATGAACAAGTGTGTTGGGTAGTAGGTTTATAAGCACTATTCGGTAGGCTGTATCATTGTAGCTGTTCGGTTATTTCTCGAAAGCAACCAAAAGGTACTAGCTAAAAACATTATCTGTGTATCTCAAAGTATGGAAATATGCTGGTTACGTTATGGAAATATTCATACTGACATACCATTATGTTGATGTTACTATGCCTAACACCTGTTGACACTTCACACATATAGGTTGGATGGTACTGTTCAAAATGTACGTGGTGGCCATGTTTTATGTAGCATTTTAATGCTACATAGTTGAATGACCTAATAGCTATCAAGTGATTTCAAGGTCATGTAGGCTGCCATTGAATATATAGTTCAGAAAATGTAATTGTACACATTAGATTGTCTGTTGAAAATGTAGCAAACATTATTTTAATTTCTCCTTGCTTATAAAGCATATATATACATATATATATATATATATATATATATATATATATATATATATATATATATATATATATATATATTGTTGTCATTCTCATGGGATACAAGAATATACAAATGAAATATAATTTATAAGATACAATATAAATGTAAATGTCCAACGTTTGGTGTTGATGTTTGTCACCACTAGTCATTGGAGATGTCACAGTGATGTATGTCTTGTTGTAGGTGTTTGCAATGGCTCTGGTGCTGTGCCTGTATGTGACTGTTCTGATGACTGGATGGGGCCAAAGTGTGACCTACCATGTGTGCACGGTACAAAGTTTCCTGACCTCACATGTGACTGTCATGGCTGCTACACTGGAACTGGCTGTAATGACACATGTGGAGGACATGGAGAATGTGTGGACGATAACTGTGTCTGCAGTTCTACGGATGGATGGTGGGGTGAGTTGTTTATTGCAGTAATAGGTATTGACCGGTCACAGAAGGGTCCACAAAATTTGCGAACGCCTAATGTTACTGAAAGGTAACACACACGCACGCGCGCACGCACGCACGCACGCACACACACACACACACACACACACAGACGCACACACACACACACACACACACACACACACACACACACACACACATATGCATGTCTTATCATTAAGCTGTAAACAGTATAATTTTAATTGTTGATTTTCAGGTGATGTTGACTGATTTATTTTATTTACATAGGATTGTACAATACAATTTAATGAAGTATGGATGACAATAAACTTAATATAACCAATAACCTGGAAATCGCTTCACCACTTGCAAATGCAAAATTAAATCCTTGGCTGGTATTACAGGTAGCAAGTGTACAGAGAGAGGCTGCCCAGGAGTGAACGAGAGTTGTTCAGGACACGGTAGCTGTTCCCTTTTTGACCAGCTCTGCACCTGTGTTCTGGAATGGAAAGGAATGGACTGCAGTGAACCTGACTGCCCAGGAACACCCGATTGCAACAGCAGAGGTGAGAAATCAGACATTGAATGTTTCCTGTTTGACTTTCTTCCATACACATACAGCAAGCATGTGTAGACAAAGAAGCATCTACATGGAAGAAAATGTAAAAAATTATGCGACACAGAAAGCGAATGTGTGGCGGGTTGTGTGGTGCCAGCATGGGAACACTTCCATTGACAAAGAAACAGAAGGAGAAACTACAAATAACAAATATAAGTCCGGATACTATGTTGAGCGAAACGAGATGGCAGAAGGAAAATGGTGGAATTACAAGAAGAGAATGGAACGGAGAAACACTTGAAAAGGAAGGTAGTTGGGAGTAGGAAACGTTCACGTATTGGATGAGGAGTGATTGATAGAGAGATCATGGACAAAGAGGAATAACAGCATTAAGGGGCAGGTATAGTGTGAAGTGAGAAATCTGGAAAAGGCAGGTGTGAGCAACAAAAAGTAGGAGGGTATAGCACAAACGCTTTGGTTGAGAAAAATCGTTTAGAGGGCTGAAATGAATTGGTGGCCCGCTGCCTGCAACATATAGAGAAGAAGATGGAGTATTAACCTGGCTGGTATTCATTCGCAGCTGAATGTTTATTACTTGCACATGTTTTTATCTGAGAAATTACAATTACTCATGTTTTTCATTGCAGAACATTCATATAAGGATTGTTTCCGTTGTAATATTTCCGCTGCTCTGATTGCAATGTGTTTTACATGAACTAAATGACACTCTGCGTGTGTGCGTATGTAAAGGTATATTGCATACACGTGTTGCATTTTTTTCTACAGGGGCCTGCATTGTTAGTTCAGCTGGCGTGCCAACCTGTACCAACTGCCACCAATCCATGGGCATTGCATGTCAACTGGACTGTATACATGGGCACGAGTCACCACCCAACTCACAGATGTGTGTCTGTGAGGCGTGTTACAGTGGCGACACCTGCAACATCGAATGTTCACAGCATGGCTCATGTGTTAATGATAGCTGCGCGTGTGTGCCTGGATTCCGTGGCGACACGTGCCAGCTCCTTGATTGTCCAGGTTAGAACAATGTTATTTTACATGGCATTTTTATTATTGTTATTTTTCACATTGTATGTAACTTCAACGAGTAACATAAGATTTGTTGGTGACAACGTGTGTGAAATTTGTGTTGGTACATATGGAATACGTTGCCATGCACAGTTGTAGACAACTATCCGTGGCATATATAGCAGGGCGAATATGGGTAAATGTTTATCATATATTGGATGAAGCTGATGTCAACATGATGTATAAAGTCATGTTTAGCATGGGCATATGGTAACAGCATTAAGGCAATGTATGTTGTCTGGTTGAACACAGGTGAGCCGGATTGTACTGGACGTGGCACATGTCGTCGTGTGCTCAACAACAGTGTTTGTGCGTGCAACTCTGGCTTTGAAGGAGACGACTGCTCCACGCTCGTATGTCCTGGACCTAACTGCAACGGAAATGGTTGGTGCATTACCTGTATGATGATGTAATGTAACTTACTTGTGTAAACCACATTTTCTTCTGTAGACCAGTTCCAAGAAAACGACATAATTAACAAATTAGTAGATGCAAACACTATAATGATATATCATAGCAGCATTGACTTATATGGTTACAGCTATGTAACTGATATAAGGGTAACTGTACCTAGAGATCTCGTAAGTAGCTTCACAATAGATAGAGAGCCTGAAACGAGTATGACAATTGTGAGATTATTATTGCAGCACGGAGAAATACTAATCCTGTTATTAACCGTACCATACATAAACTTACTATGTAGTTAACATTACATCCAGGTGATTGTATCCTTCCTGTGGACGCGATATCACCACAATGTTCCTGTTACCATGGCTTTGAGGGTGGTGCTTGTGACAAATGTGCAACCCACTTTGACCCGACCAAAAAGTGTGGTGCTTGTGAATCGGGCTTCATAGGCTATGACACCGACTGCAGCGTGGTATGCAAACACGGCACTGCCTCTCCACCTGGTGAGTGATATTCAAACTGACTGCAGTGTGACATGCAAACACTAACCATAATTATACTAACGTGTGCCAATTTCAAAATGTGGACAATTCCATTAATTTTACGTTGCCGCAGTTCACTATGCTCTGTGAATATGATGACCTGGCTTTGACCAGTGGAGGATGCGTGTGAACAATTGCACACACATTGCAACAGAGTTACTTCAATATGTCGTGCATGAGAAAATAATACGTGTGTTTGTTATATGAGCTATTGGCAAAAGGTTGTACAAAATGGACATCATACTGAATAGTTGACGTTTTGCACTTTCACATTTTCACAAGTTATAAGAAATTGTTCCTGCAAAATAACTCTTCACTTCTTGGTATGTTCAAAACGTAATAACAACACACAGCATATGTCATTTTAGCAGCAAACTTTGGCATACAATCCGGTCAAGGGTACTCTCCACCACCTTTCGTGAATCGCTCATATATGTGCTATTGCCAGATACGTATATATGTGTGTTACATGGTGTGTTGCATAACACATTTATTGTTGTTGCAGGTGGAACACTTTGTAAATGTTATACTAATGACGAGCATGGCTACTGGCACGGACCGTCTTGTGACGAGTGTCTGCCTGGTTTCCAACTACCCACATGCACTGAATGTGCACCAGGTAAGACTTTGCATCAGTGAGACTCTGTATCATTGATACAACAACAGGATGAAGCCACAAACCTGTTTGAAAATAAAACTATACCGCCACGCTTTCCAAGTATATCATAATGTTTCGTAATAACAACTGCGGATAGCAACTGGTGCATTAGTGTCATGTAATACCACCGACAGCAAATAGTTCATAATGTTCTCTTGATTTATAATCATGTTTCATCTCTGCTGCCTGAAGTACTAAAAATTGCCTAGAAATGTCCTAATTATGTACAATGCTGTCTCAACAAATATGTTAATTGTGGACAATCTGATTTCTCATATATCCAAGTATTTGTGTACTTTCGAAAGTTAAAATATTGTTATAAATAGCGAGAATATTCAGTGTTAATGGACTATGGCCACAGCTGAGGAGTATTATACATTCGTACACATAGTAAAAACATTGTAACTTCGAGTAAATGTATCCAACGCCAATAAGGCAGTTATTTATCACAGTGTTTGTACAAAGTCACTGTTTTAAATAATGAGGTGACCACGGCACCCATATCCTGTATATAATGTAGCAGCTATGGTTGAGATGACAAATATATAAGCAAACAAATCTTCATTTATAGTTTCCACTATACGATAATGTCGTCATAAAACACTGCAGGGTTTGTGGGTGCTGCCGACTGTGACATTCCTTGTACACCTGGCCATGGCGAGTATCGTGACCGGGATGATGGGCCAGCTGGAACCAGCCCTATACGTGTGTTCACCAACTGTGCCACTCAACACAACAATGCGTATTTCCTGTGGTTCGGCTACGAGAACACAAACAAGTACAATGTGTACGTGACCAAGGATTCAGACAACCAAATCAAACTCCCAGCCAGAGCCGAGGTCGACATGAAGCCTGTGCGTTTCCGCCCAGGGCTACATAATTACACAATGAAGATCGGGTGAGTAGTTATAGGTTGTACCAGTTAAAACGCAATAATGCATTAGCCACCAATGTTTCTTGAATTTTATTATTGGTTGAATTATCATTGCATTAGTAACTGAAACCAGTAAAACCCCAGTAATAACAGTAAATTAGTATATTCTATATTATTATTAAGTTTAATCATTTATATGAAATGTGACAATCAACATACATGATTGTGTATTGCCAAAAAACAGTGGGTTCGTTAACGGGGGTTGTTTTTTATGATTGCCAGGCAAATGATGATAATGCTAAATGCAAATATAATTTGTTTAATATATTGCCTATTTTACCTTACAGGCGATAGTATATTAAAAAGAGCATCTTAGTGTTAAATAATAACAATGTATACACGCACGGAACAGACACACTTTTGCATAAGAAAACATTTATTTTGTCAATATCACAAAGGAGAATAAATAAACGGAACGTGTTATCAACAGATGTTAGCTGCGTGAATTTGTTTAAAAACAAAATATACAAATATGTCAGAGTAGCGGGTTATGCGTGGATGGAAAACTGTGGGATTCTCGATAAGCCAATGGCTTCCTTGTCCACTTACCATCTGGAACTTGTTGTTTGGGATGGCAATCTTGTTAAATCTTGTTAACTCTTAATGTTCATGCAACAAAACATTTGTCATAATCCACGATAACCAATCCGCTCGCACACTGTGTATCTTTGATATGTCGAACTGAACAAGAATATGTTAAATACATCATGCTATATGCATTCCTCTTCCGGGTGTCGACTAAATGACAGCCGTCTTCTAAATGGTGTATGTGCTAAAGGATGCAACATAGCACGGGGAATGTGTAACCTGTTCCTGGTCCATATCCAACTAAACGACATGAATCATTCTAGAAGGGTCAATAACACGGCTCAAACATCCTCATACAACTAGATGTTACGGGAAATGGATATTTGTTTTCAAAAACCTAACAATGCCAACGGATCCGCTCATATCTCCTGCTGCTGCTAAAAGTGCATAATTAGATGTTTAATGCAATACCCAATCTGTGCAGTTATTACCTTAACCCTAACCCCTTAATGTGTTACAGTTTGTCCCGAAAACAATTTACAATATGACCAAACACCGTCTCACTGACAACACGTGCAATTACGTAAAACATATATAAAACACTGCTTAACGGCCTACTTAACACCAGTAATTTTCATGACCAAAGGAAAAACAGTAAAGGTTATACGCACATTTGATAGGCTTAAAACTATTGATAAACATGCTGCCTACATTAATTTCTATTAGTTGTTGTCTATGTAGGGCTATGTGCTACAACTAGCCCCAGCCTCATCAGTTTTGCATGATTTTAGTGCACCTTTTGACTTAAATGTCAAACTCAAAGCACTTTGCATGAAATAAATAATAACACAATACTAGTGACAAAAAGTGGCATTCTTTGTGTTGCAGCCCGTTGATTTCGTCTGACATAGTGACATGGCACGTAGCATATACGGCAGCAAACAGTGTCAGTCACGTTACAGTACGAGTGGATACTGCCATTATCTGTGACACAGATGTAGAGACTGTGAGTTCCAAATAGTGTACCACTAGGAGAAGTGATATTATAATAGCATGTAAAGACTCATTGTAAAATCAGCTACATGGTAACGATGCTTCCGTTGGTGGCTGCAAGCACACATTTGTTTACCTCTTATGCATTTAATAAGAACCAACAGAAGCTCGTTGTATTGACATTCAAGATGACGAAAACATCCTCAATAAACTTAAATTAACATCAATAATTGGCACATCTTAAATAGGTCATGTTTATCCACAAGACGCATTAATTCATGATGAGATGACGGGATATTTGCTAGAAACGTTATAACTAAGATAACTAAAAGACATGTGTTATGTTAATTGTTGCAGAACAAGACTGCCAAGGAGGAGGGATACTGTAGTTGTTACTCAGGTTACTGGGGAACTAACTGTAGCAACGAATGTGCAGGAGGAGCTGGTGCCAATGCTTGCAATGGCCACGGCACCTGCAACCCTGTAACTGGAGAATGTAGTTGTGACGATCGATTCACCGTGAACAGCACCTGCACACAGTGTAAGACGGGCTACATCGGACTTGATTGCTCAGTCATCATCATGACAATATCAACTAACATCGGTGGTTACCACACCGCATCGACAACAACAGGTGCAATGGTGGTGACGTTTGATGGCGCACACTATAACTACAATGGCCTCGGTGAACATATTGTTATGCAAGCTTCAACATCGACAGGAGATATCTTCAATGTGCACATTAGAAATGTCGTTGCGTCGTCTGATGGACTTATCGTGGCCGCAGATGCCTTTGCATTCACTTGTGCTGGACATACCCTGGAGGTATATGGGGGCGCCAGTAATTCATCAATCAACAGCCTCATCTTGTGGGACCAGAAAGAGACAGAAATCTTCGGACATTTGCGTTTTGGCGCAACTGTGAAATGCGAACGAGTCAGTTTAAGCCATTATAGAATCAACTCCGACAATGGAGATTTGACAATTGACATTGAGATCGTTGGGAGGTTCATCTACACAACGTTTGTTGTCGCTACAGACGTTTGCCGCACTAGTGTGGGACTTTTCAGCAGTTGCAATGGTGATCAATATGATGACTTCTTGCCCCGGGATTCTGCATTGTTGACATCTACTGGTGACAAGGTGACCCTTAGCCAGGCGACCATACACACCGTGTTTGGTGCGTCATTCCGTGTTGCCACTGCATCCAGCCTGCTGTCTCGGAGAATGCTACCGTCAACGCTGCCTGCTGGCACAGGGTTGTATTTCACTGGTTGCAGCATCAGTACCGTAGCACCACTGTATACATTCTCTGCATCTGATGTCACATTTGAGGTGCGCTTCAAGCCAGTATCAATATCAGCACATGGTGTGATCTTCTGCTACGACCACCACATGACAGGAGGAATGACGACATCGTTCCTAATTGTCAATGGCAAAATTGCTGTCGACTACGCAAATAACACCAGAACAACGAATCTGCAAATTGAAGTTGGGCATTGGTACATGTTGAGTGTTGTGTGGCAGCCAACCAGGAAGCTTCTTCTTGTGTACCTTACACACACAGATGGCATATACTACACAGCCAAGATCACCTTCAGCAGCAGTGTCAATGTATTTTCACCAGGCGGGCGGCTCACTCTTGGACAATGGCGTGGCAATGTCGTCGACTCTGGACGACTAAGGTGGAACTTCCATGGAACTATCGACACGTTCCGAATATGGAACGAGCTACGTGACACACTGAACATTCGGACAAGTGCCTGGACCTTTGTTGAAGGTATGACCAACAACTGGAACTTTAATGAGGGAGATGGCAGTTTGGCATTCGACAGCGCCGGTGGCATACACATGCACATGGTTACATCCGGACAATGGACGCATGCAACGTGGGTGGTGTCTGATGTGACACTATCAGTGCCTTACAGCATTCAGTTGTCTGCATACGTAGTATTGAAACTACCACGTCCGTGGATGGTTGCGATAAAGATAGATGCTGAACATTTCTGCCATCGCCTTGTTTACACAAGCAGCGTTGTTAATCTCTGTGATGCACTCAGCAGTGAAATATTCGCCGCCTTCTATGAGCAGTGTGTGTACGATAGCGTTGTCGGAAGAGATTACCAGCAAACGTTTTCAATAATGCAAGTCTTCCTACAGCGTTGCCATTTTCTGGACAATAACACAGATTGGGACCCAGAAGCCGTTCTCTGTCGTTTCTACTCACGACCTGATTTGCCTTGGAAGGGCCCCAGATGTGACAAACAGTGTATGTCTGGCACATGGCAACAAAACAAATGCGTGTGTCATGAGGGATTTTGGGGCACACACTGTGAGAAACGTTGCTCATCAAGCTGCGGGGGAATCGGATGTAACACCACGGATGGACGATGTCACTGTGCAGCCAACTGGAACCTTGCTTGCAATAACTGCACCGATGGCTGGACGGGGATGGACTGCTCGTTAGCCTTGGCGAATATCACTAGTATTACCAACAACGATAGCATGTGTGCTATTTACAGTCATGCATCATATCTCATGTTTGATGGACAGTCATATACTCTGGACGCAGCAGGTGAATTTGTTTTCCTCGAGACTGAAGCATTGGCAGTCTACATAAGACAAGGTCCATGTGGATCAACACACAGTTACTGCGTCAAGCAGATTGCAGTCAGACGTGGTTATGACACTATTGTCATCCATGCTCCATACAACTCGAATGTCTATGACTACAAGGTATTTGTCAACAGTACTGTACTAGACTTTGCTGTGAATGCAACCGTCAATAATATGCAATTAGACAAATACCCTTCATCAACACTGCAAATCGTCGTGAACAGTGTTGTAAAGCTCGTCATCAGGTCCTACTTGAACTACCTAACGCTAGAAACAAACATGCCGAAGGACATTTGTACTAATACGATAGGTGTTTGTGGCAACTGTGACGGGGATATTGACAACGATTTCCCATACGGTGACAAACGATTGTACCAACTGACTGATCTGACAGCTGCTTTCATAAACACTGTGTGTGCAACGCAGTGGTCAGTGACACTAGACGTGGGCTTTATTTATGTCTACCCAACCATTGACTACAGGGAACCACGTAGTTACACCGCCAATGGCTACAGTCTGTATTTCAGTGGCACTAGTGTGACGTCTGAAACACTCCACGATGTATTTGATCCTGCTAGTGACTTTGTGACAATTGAGTTGCGATTCCGAGTGGACACTGTGGCTAGTTGTGTGCTCGTCGGATACACACGAGATCAAGCGTTTTCCGTGCGGGTTGAGGGCACATTCAGACTAACAGTGGATGGACGCAACTACGACGTTGGCATCACTCCTACAACAGGCTGGCAACACTTGACCATCGTGTACAGTAAGTCGACAGGCGCAACCATTGTCTACCACATCGATCAATCTGGTACAGTCACTATGGCAACACTGAGCATCAAAATTGACTTGTTCCTGGATGGTGGGATACTTTGCATTGGTACAGAAGCGCCCAGTATGCATGCTAACACTGATGGGGCTGAATTTATAGGACAAGTTGACGAACTCCGTTTGTGGAACCGTCAGCTCAGCCTGGAGTACGTGCTGCAGAGTTCAAGTCGCATCGTCAATGCTGGATACACACATGTCAGTGCACAATGGACATTCTTTGAAGGCTCAGGCTACACGGCTGTTGACAGTGTCGGCGGTAAAGTGCTGTACATCTCGAAAGACACGGGCCCAATGTGGGTGCTGTCAGATGCTGGTGTGATGATCTCAACACAGTCGTCAGAGACAGTCAGTGGTGGTGTCCTGCCACTTCCTGTCCCATCGCGTAAATTGAGCACTCTCTGCACGGAAATCATTCGCAGTATTGCCAGTCACTGTAGTGATTTGGGACAATCTATGACTCAGTTCTTCATCAGGCAATGCATCGCTGATGTATCACGTAGTCCGACGCGACAGGCTATCGTCACAACTGCCATGGCATATGCAGCATATTGCGACATTATGCTAAAACCACTAGGTCTTGCCAATGAACTGTGCTCCAGTTCGAATGACTTTGATTTTTCACAGCAGAGCTTATGCGTGGACTACTGTCAGTTGGCTGGTGCTGCCGTCTGTGATAGGCACTGCACTGGTCATGGCGAGTATCTTGACCGTGATGATGGACCAGCTGGAACCAGCCCTATTCGTGTGTTCACCAACTGTGCAACTCGACACAACAATACATACTTCCTGTGGTTCGGCTACGAGAACACAAACAAGTACAATGTGTACGTGACCAAGGATTCAGACAACCAAATCATACTCCCAGCCAGAGCCGAGGTCGACACGAAGCATGTGCGTTTCCGTCCTGGGTTACATAATTACACAATGAAGATCGGGTGAGTAGTTACTGGTTATACCAGTACATATGATGTAGACTAACAGCTACCACTGTTTCTTGATTTAATGTTTGATTTATCATGGCACTATTATTTTGGAAACTATTAAAACACCAGTAAGCTATTTGTAAGGTCTCCTTGTGTATTAAACGAAAAAATCAGCATGTAATATGTTTCCCATCATATGTCGCCAAACACAGATTTATCTTTGTGGCTGTTTTACGTTGAGCAGGCAAATTATGTTAATGTTAATGTCTGTGTTGACAAAATAATTGCATTAGACGATCTTTTATTGAAAGAACATCACAGTTGTTAAATGGTTACATTTGATACTGGCACAAAGTAGACCCACTTTTGCATAAGAACACATGTTCAATGTGTTTAATGTTCATGCAAAATATATGTAATTATCCATTGGAACTAATGCTCTAATGCATTGATTAATATAATATTTTATGATATGGTGAGCTGCATACAGTTTTTTATTTAATTTATTTCCTGTATCATTCTTCTAAAATGTAGATATTATACATGTAGGTATCAGTATACAATTTGTCGTTTTCCTTATTAATTGTTAGGAAATTGGATGTATGTGTCTTTTGGATAGGATACTGTAAACTTAAATGACACCAATAGTTGAAATGAAAACTACATGATAAACTCAAAGTGCTGTGTCTAAAATCTATTCAAATGGCAGTAAACATGGTTACGAGAGCTAAATATTACTCTTTATGTTACAGGCCATTGAGTTCGTCTGATGTAGTGATATGGTATGTAGCATACACGGCAGCAAACAGTATCAGCCATGTTACAGTACGAGTGGACACTGCCATTCTCTGTGAGACAGAAGTAGAAACGGTGAGTGTCATGTAATGTACTATTAGTAGAAATCAACTTCGGACTAACAACATATATAAATTATGAGACCTAGTGTCATGACGCGTTAATCACGTCATAAGTATGTGTATTTGGTTGCTGCATTGTCAGAAATATTAGTCACTCTTCATTCACCTCCCAACAGCCCACATAAACATGTTATAAAATATATATTCAAAATAATAAAACCATCCTCATTCCAATTAATACCATACACCAGGCCAATAAAAATAACTGAAACAACAAATTCGTCAAGGCATCAGTAGGACATGTGCAAATCTAAAATGAACGTATGTAGTTATTGCTTGAATGGACTGTTCATATACATATAAAGCATACATTCGGGATCACATGTGAATATGCATGTTACGGGTGTTATAGCTAAAGGCATATCCTATGTTAACTGTTACAGAACATCACAACGACTTCCGAGGAGGAGAGCTACTGTAGCTGTTACCCAGGTTACTGGAGCAGTAACTGTAGCAACGAGTGCGCAGGCGGTGTTGGTGACAATGCTTGCAATGGTCACGGCACTTGCAACACCGTAACTGGAGAATGTACCTGTGAAGATCGGTTCACTCTAAGCAGTAACTGTACCCAGTGTAAGGAAGGCTACATTGGAACTGACTGCTCGATCGTCGTCATGACAATACCATCTAACATAACTGGTTATCACACCGCATCGACAACAACTGGTGCACTCGTGACTTTAGATGGCGAATACTATAAATACCATGGCCTTGGTGAACACATTCTTATGCAAGCATCGACAACAACAGGACATTTCTTCAGTGTGCATATAAGAAATGTCATTGCCTCGTCTGATGGACTTAGCGTGGCCGCTGATGCTTTTGTCTTCACGTATGGTGGACACACATTGGAGCTATATGGGGGCGCCACTAGTTCATCCACCAGCAGCCTCATCTTGTGGGACCAGAAAGAGACAGAAATATTTGAACCCTTGAGTTTTCACGAAACAGTAAAATGCGAACGACTCACTTTAAGTCGCTATAGAATCAGCTCGCACAACGGAGATTTGAGAATTGACATTGACATTGTTGGGAGATTCATCTACACAACGTTTGTTGTCGCTACAGACGTTTGCCGCACTAGTGTGGGACTTCTCAGCAGTTGCAACGGTGATCCGTATGATGACTTCTTGCCCCGGGATTCTGCTCTGTTGACAGCTAATGGAGACAAGGTGACTCTTAGCCAGGCGACCATACACACCGTGTTTGGTGCGTCATTCCGTGTTGCCACTCCCTCCAGCCTGTTGTCTCGGAGAATGCTACCGTCAACATTGCCTGCTGGCAATGGATTGTACTTCGCTGGTTGCAGCATCAGCACCGAATCGCCCCTCTATACATTTTCTGCATCTGATGTCACATTTGAGGTGCGCTTCAAGCCAGCATCAACGTCGGGAAATGGTGTAATCTACTCTTACGACCAAAACATGACAGGAGGAATAACGACATCATTCCTAATTGTCAATGGCAAAATTGCTGTCGATTACGCAAATAACACCAGAACGACGAATCTGCAAGTTGAAGTTGGGCATTGGTACATGTTGAGTGTTGTGTGGCAGCCGAGCAGGAAGCTTCTTCTTTTGTACCTCACACACACAGATAGCTCATACTACACAGCCGAGATCACCTTCAGCAGCAGTGTCAATGTACTTTCACCAGGTGGACGGCTCACACTTGGACAATGGCGTGGCAATATTGTCGATTCTGGACGACTGCGGTGGGACTTCCACGGAACTATCGACACATTCCGAATATGGAACGAGCTACGTGACGCATGGAGCATTCGAACCGGGGCCTGGACCTTAATAGAAGGCATGGCAAATAACTGGAACTTCAATGAGGGGGATGGCAGTGCCGCATTCGACAGTGTCACCGGCATCAAGATGCATATGGTTACCTCTGGACAATGGACACATGCAACATGGGTGGTGTCAGATGTGGCGCTCTCAGTCTCTGACACAATTCAGTTGTCTGCGTATGCAGTATTGAAGTCACCACGTCCGTGGATGGTGCCCATAGTGGAAGATGCTGAACACTTCTGCCATCGCCTTGTTTACACAAGCGGTGTTGTCAATCTCTGTGACGCATTCGGCGCTGAAATAATCACCACCTACTACGAGCAGTGTGTGTATGATAGCTTTGTTGGAAGAAACCCCCAACATAGTTATTCAGGGATTAAATTCCTCTTACAGCGTTGTAGCTACTTTGGCAACAACACTGACTGGTACCCAGAGGCTGTACTGTGTCGTTTCTACTTGCGATATGATTTGCCTTGGAAGGGACCCAGATGTAACAAACAGTGTACGTCTGGCACATGGCGACAAAACAGATGTGTGTGCCATGAGGGATTTTGGGGATTACACTGTGAGAAGCGGTGCGCATCAAACTGTGCCGGAAACGCATGCGACACCATGGATGGACGGTGTCACTGTGCATTCAACTGGAACCATGATTGTAGTGAATGCACCGATGGCTGGTCAGGCATGGACTGCTCTGTTGCCTTGTCAAACACAACTAATATGTCAAACAATGACAGCGTGTGTGCCATTTACAGCCATGCAGCATATATCATGTTTGACGGACAGTCATACACTCTAGACACCGCAGGTGAGTTCGTCGTTCTTCAGACAGAAGCGCTGACTGTTTACATAAGACAAGGTCCATGCGGTTCAACACACAGTTACTGCGTCACACAGATTGCTGTCAAAGTGGCTGATGACACAATTGTTATCCATGCTCCATATAACTCAGACAGCGATGACTACAATATATTTGTCAACAGCAATGTACTCGACTTTGCTGTGACTGCTTCTGTCAACAATGTGATGTTAGACAAATACCCTTCTTCAACACTGCGAATCATCGTAGCCAATGATGTCAAACTTCTCATAAAGTCCTACTCGAACTACCTGTCTCTTCAAATAACAATGCTGAAAGGCATATGTAGTAAAACAACAGGTCTCTGTGGCAACTGTGATGGGGATGTTGACAACGATTTTCAAAATGGTGACAAACAATTTTACCATTTGAGTGATCTGACAGCTGCTCTCATAAACACTGTATTTGTAATGCAGTGGTTAGCTCCACTTGACGTGGGCTTCGTGTATGTCTACCCAACCACCGACTACAGGGAACCACGCAACTACACCGCCAATGGCTACAGTCTGTATTTCAATGGCACTAGTGTGACGTCTGA
Organism: Lamellibrachia satsuma; assembly: GCA_033239005.1. Lineage (NCBI taxonomy): Eukaryota > Metazoa > Annelida > Polychaeta > Sabellida > Siboglinidae > Lamellibrachia > Lamellibrachia satsuma. The sequence continues at coordinate 819,551 of BSQZ01000011.1, forward strand.
GCCACTCAACAATGTATTTGATCCTGTTAGTGACTTTGTGACAATTGAGTTGCGATTCCGAGTGGACACTGTGGTTAGTTGTGTGCTCATCGGATACACACGAGATCAAGCATTTTCTGTGCGGGTGGAGGGCACATTCAGACTAATAGTGGATGGACACATCTACGACATTGGCATCACTCCTACAACAGGCTGGCAACACTTGACCATCGTGTACAGTAAGTCCACAGGCACAACCATTGTCTACCATATCAACCAATCTGGCACAATCACCAAGGCAACACTGAACATCGACATCAACGTGTTCCTGGATGGTGGGATACTTTGCATTGGGATAGAAGCGCCCCGCATGTACGCTTACACTGGTGGGGCTGAATTTACATCGACGTTTACAGGACAGGTTGACGAACTTCGTTTGTGGAGCCGACAGCTCAGCCTAGACTTCGTGCTGCAGAGTTCAAGTCGTATGGTCAATGCAGGATTCAAACATCTCAGTGCGCAGTGGACATTCGTTGAAGGCTCCGGCTACACGGCTGTTGACAGTGTCGGTGGTAAACTGTTGTACATCTCGAGAGACAATGGCCCAATCTGGGTACTGTCCGATGCTGGTGTGATGATCCCAGCACAGTCGTCAGAGACAGTCAGTGGTGGTGTCCTGCCACTTCCTGCACCACCATATGAACTAAGAAATATCTGCTCGAAAATCATTTTGATGATTGCCAGTCACTGTAGCGCTTTGGGAGAACCCATCACTCAGTTGTTCTTCAAACAATGCATTGGTGATGTATCACGTAATCCAACGCGACAGGCTATTGTCACAACTGTCATGACATATGCATCATACTGCGACATCAATCTAAGACCACCAGGTCTTGCCACTGATCTATGTTACAACGAAATGGACTTTGATTTGTCACAGCAGTACATGTGTCTACAGCATGACCACTGCAGGTTTGGCGCAGTGGATCTATCCACAAGACAGTGTGTATGCCATACAGGCTACTGGGGTCCGCACTGCTCCGCATTGTGCCCTGGTGGTCCAAATCATACATGTAATGACAGAGGATACTGCCGTAGCAAGACAGGTGAGTGTGAATGCGACACACGCTGGCTGGACAGCAGCAACTGTACAGAATGCAATGAAGGCTGGAGTCGCCCCGATTGCTCCGAGTTCATTTTCCTTAACCCTGATAACCTCACGACGGTGAGACCATCTGACAATCTATCAGATATCATACACCCACAAATTGCTGCCATATTTGGCCAAGGACACGTTTCGACATTTGCCAGTCACGTGGTTTTTACACTGGCAGTCTTGGGTGAGTTTCACTTGCTCAGATCGACAGACTTATCCATACAGGTGAAGACCGTGGGCTGCTATGATCAGTCAGTTTGCATTGAGGCTGTGGCAATCAGTTATGGTGCGCACCATTTTGTCGTCAGAAGTGGATACACATCAAAGGAACAGTCACATATGTGGTACAATGGTAAACAGTTGACTTATGATGACACCAACTTTGTCAATGATGTCTTCCGGGTGACACATGACGCTACATTCGTTGTTAATGTTGTGGTTGGTGCAGTTGCGAAACTCGTGGTGAAACAAGTGCACCGACACTTGAGTGTAACGCTGGTTGTGTCATACACGGAGTGCAGCAACCAGGACTCAGTGTTGGGAGACTGTGGAATTGGTGCTGTCGTAACCGCTGACAGCTCCGGGGAGAGGTGGCGTGTTGCAGCCACTGACAGTCTATTTGGTGTGCTCTATGCGTCTAGTTCCATTGGTGAGACAAACAGCACATACGGTGGTGGCTATTGTTTGTTCTTTGATGGTGAATCATCGGTGACATCTGGTGTCCTGACCGACGTGTTTCATCACACAACTGACCTCTCCTTCGAGTTCCACATGAGAACATTTTCCCGATATGGTTTCATCGTTTCCTATGGCGCCACAAGCTCATTCAGATTGTATCTGGACATAACCATCAAGCTGTCTATTGAAGGAGTGGTGTATAACACTAACGTGACTGTCTCCCTCGGCCAGTGGTGCAAAGTTACTGTCGTCTGGCACACAACAAGCAAGTTCCTCACTGTTTATGTTACCAACGAGAGAGGCGTCATTGCAACATCTGACTTGTATATTAAGTACCACGAGTTTTTCAAAAGTGGAGGAACATTGGTGCTTGGCAATACTCCCGCAATGAACGTGGTTGGCTTTCTTGGAGAAATAGATGAAATTGTCGTGTGGCATAAAGCACTGTTGTACCAAGATATACACAGATCGTGGAAAATGAACCACCAGGGCAAAGAACGAGATATCGCTGCACTGTGGAAGTTCGACGAAGGTGAAGGTGTCACCAGCCACGACCTTGTCAGCTCCAGCCATTTGCAGTGGGCAGTCTACTCGTGGTCATCACACCAGCCGCAGTGGCGCTTCTCGGGGGCTAGACTTGATGTGCTTGGCCGTAAGAAGGCATTCTTCTTCACAGATGATTCATTAGCCACAAATGCCAATGAGAAGTGTATCAGGATGTTTGCGGTTCTTCAGCCTAACTGTTTTGACACCGTCGCCCAATCAGTCTACACAGAGCTGTGTGTGCAGGATGTGGCAGCAAGTAGCAGGCTTGATGTCTCTCTCCACGTTGTTGTTGCTGTTGCTGATATCTGCATGGCCGAGAAACATCTGTCGAACTGGCCGGCACAGAGTCTGTGTAATGAATACGCTTCTGGCGTGTTCCCATATTACGTGGGACCAGATTGTGACATGAAGTGCTACTTCGGAGCTATCGAGTCAGGGGTTGCAGAGTCGTGTCACTGCCACGATGGCTACTGGGGTTCTGACTGCTCAGGGCTGTGCCCAGGAGGCCATCTAAAAGAATGCAGGTATGTTGCTTTTATTGCATTATGGAAGTGAAATGGACTTTGTATTATGTCATATATGAACAACGTTCACCTTTTGAGGGCGGGCGGGCTGGCGGGCGGGCGGGCGGGCGGGCGGGCGGGCGGGTGGGCGGGCGGGCGGGCGTGTACGCGCACCCATACATATATTCCTGCATGTGTACGTGTTTCCAATACCGAATTGAAGACTGTAGGACTTCTCCAATATAAGTTCTTATTGGCGAGACAGAATTAAATGCTTTTGTTAGCACAATGAATAAACGTTCCTCTGCTTACAGTGGCCATGGCACATGCGTCCAGAAGACTGGCAAGTGTGAATGTGCCTACAACTGGGCAGGAACTCCAGACTGCAGTGTCTGCACCGATGGATTCCACGGTGCTGACTGTTCTGTGGTCAATACGACACCTGGTGTTGTGAAGAATGTATCACGTACGCAATGTAAGGAAGGCTACATTGGATTTGACTGTTCTATAGTCGTCATGCCAATAACAAGTAACGTATCTGGTTACCACACCGCATCGACAACACCTGGTGCAATCGTGACTTTAGATGGTGCATACTATAAATACCATGGCCTTGGTGAACACATTCTTATGCAAGCATCGATAACAACAGGACATTTCTTCAGTGTGCACATTAGAAATATAATTGCATCGTCTGGTGGACTTAGCGTGGCCGCTGATGCTTTTGTCTTCACGTATGGTGGACACACATTGGAGCTATATGGGGGCGCCACTAGTTCATCCACCAGCAGCCTCATCTTGTGGGACCAGAAAGAGACAGAACTCTTTGAACCTTTGGATTTTGAAGGAACCGTGAAATGTGAAAGAATCAGCTTAAGCCGTTATAGAATCAGCTCCGACAATGGAGATTTGACAATTGACATTGAGATTGTTGGGAGGTTCATCTACACAACGTTTGTTGTCGCTACAGATGTGTGTCGCAGTAGTGTAGGACTTCTCAGCAGTTGCAATGGTGATCCATATGATGACTTCTTGCCCCGGGATTCTGTGATGTTGACAGCTAGTGGAGGCATTGTCACACTTAGCCAGGCGACTATACACACAGTGTTTGGTGCATCATTCCGTGTAGCCACTGCATCCAGCCTGCTGTCTCGGAGGATGCTACAGTCAACATTGCCTGCTGGCACAGGGTTGTACTTCGCTGGTTGCAGCATCAGCACCGTAACACCACTGTATACATTATCTGCATCTCATGTCACATTTGAGGTGCGCTTCAAGCCAGTATCAGTATCAGCACACGGTGTAATCTTTTGTTACGACCAAAACATGACAGGGGGAATAACGACATCATTCTTAATTGTCAATGGCAAAATTGCTGTCGACTACGCAAATAACACCAGAACGACGAATCTGCAGGTTGAAGTTGGGCATTGGTACATGTTGAGTGTTGTGTGGCAGCCAAGCAGGAAGCTGCGTTTGTACCTCACAAACACAGATAGCTCATACTACACAGCCGAGATCACCTTCAGCAGCAGTGTCAATGTACTTTCACCAGGTGGACGGCTCACTCTTGGACAATGGCGTGGCAATGTTGTCGACTCTGGACGACTACGGTGGGACTTCCACGGAACTATCGACACATTCCGGATATGGAACAGGCGACGTGACGCATGGAGCATTCGAACCGGGGCCTGGATCTTAATAGATGGCATGGCAAACAACTGGAATTTCAATGAGGGGGTTGGCAATGTCGCATTCGACAGTGTCACCGGCATCAAGATGAACATGGTTACCTCCGGACAATGGACACATGCAACATGGGTGGTGTCTGATGTGGCACTCTCAGTCTCTGACACAATTCAATTGTCTGCGTATGCAGTATTGAAGTCACCACGTCCATGGATGGTGCCCATAGTGGAAGATGCTGAACGCTTCTGCCATCGCATTGTCTACACAAGCGGTATTGTCAATCTCTGTGACGCATTCAACGCTGAAATAATCACTGCGTACTATAAGCACTGTGTGTATGATAGTGTTGTTGGAAGAAACTCTCAACACAGCTATTCAGTGATTAAACTCTTGTTACGTCGTTGTAGCTACCTAGGCAGCAACACTGATTGGGACCCGGATGCTATATTGTGTCGTTTCTACTCGCGACCTGATTTGCCTTGGAAGGGAGCCAGATGTGACAAACAGTGTACGTCTGGCACATGGCAACAAAACAGATGTGTGTGTCATTGGGGATTTTGGGGCATACACTGTGAGAAGCGATGCGCATCAAATTGTGCCGGAAACGCATGTGATACAATGGATGGACGGTGCCACTGTGCATTCAACTGGAACCATGTTTGCAGTGACTGTGCAGATGGCTGGACCGGGATGGACTGTTCCTTAGCCGTGTCAAACAACACTAGTATTTCCAACAATGACCGAATGTGCGCTATTTACAGCCATGCAACATATCTCATGTTTGACGGACAGTCGTACACTCTAGATACAGCAGGAGAGTTCGTCTTCATCGAAACTGAAGCGCTGGCTGTTTACACAAGACAAGGCCCATGCGGGTCTATTCACAGTTACTGTGTCACGCAGATTGCCGTCAAAGTTGGTGATGACACCACTGTTATTCATGCTCCATATGACTCGGACAGCGATCACTACAAAGTATTTGTCAACAGTAATGCACTCGACTTTGATGTGACTGCTTCTGTCAACAATTTGCAGTTAGACAAATATCCTTCATCAACACTGCGAATCATCGTAGCTAATGGTGCCAAACTGCTCATTAGGTCCTACACGAACTACCTGTCTCTGGAAACAACAATGCTGAAGGGCATATGTAGTAAAACAACAGGTCTCTGTGGTAACTGTGATGGGGATGTTGACAACGATTTTCAAAATGGTGACAAACAATTCTATCAATTGACTGATGTGACAGCTGCGTTGATAAACACTGTATGTGCGATGCAATGGTTAGTTCCACTTGACGTGGGCTTTGTGTATATCTACCCAACAATTGACTATATGGAACCACGAAATTATACCGCCAATGGCTACAGTCTGTATTTCAATGGCACTAGTGTGACGTCTGAGCCACTCAACGATGTATTTGATCCTGTTAGTGATTTTGTGTCAATTGAGTTGCGATTCCGAGTGGACACTGTGGCTAGTTGTGTGCTCGTCGGATACACACGAGATCAAGTGTTTTCTGTGCGGGTTGAGGGCACATTCAGACTAACAGTGGATGGACACATCTACGACATTGGCATCACTCCTACAACAGGCTGGCAACACTTGACCATCGTATACAGTAAGTCGACAGGCGCAACCATTGTCTACCACATCGATCAATCTGGAACAATCACCACGGCAACACTGAGTATCGACATCAACGTGTTCCTGGATGGTGGGATACTTTGCATTGGGACAGAAGCGCCCCGTATGGATTCTAACACTGGTGTGGCTGAATTATTGTCGAACTTTATAGGACAGGTTGACGAACTCCGTTTGTGGAACCGTCAGCTCAGCCTAGAATACGTGCTGCAGAGTTCAAGTCGCATTGTCAATGCAGGATTCACAGATATCAGTGCACAATGGACATTCGTTGAAGGCTCCGGCTACACGGCTGTTGACGTTATCGGCGATAAACTGCTATACATCTCGAGAGATACGGGCCCAATGTGGGTGTTGTCCGATGCTGGTGTGATGATCCCAACACAGTCGTCAAAGACAGTCAGTGGTGGTGTCCTGCCACTTCCTGCACCATCGGATGAACTAAGAAATCTCTGCTCGGAAATTATTCTGATCATTGCCAGTCACTGTAGCGCTTTAGGAGAACCTGTCTCTCAGTTGTTCTTCAAACAATGTATTGGTGATGTATCACGTAGTCCAACGCGACAGGCTATTGTGACAACTGTCATGACATACGCGTCATACTGCGACATCATACTAAGACCACCAGGTCTTGCCACTGATCTATGTTCCAATGAGTTGGACTTTGACTTGTCACGCCAGTACATGTGCCTGCACCGTGACCACTGCAGGTTTGGCGAAATTGGTGATTCCGTGGGACAGTGTGTGTGCGATACAGGCTATTGGGGTCCCAACTGTTCTGCGGTATGCCCCGGTGGACAAATGCGTTCATGTAATGACAGAGGACACTGCCGTAGCAAGACAGGTGAGTGTGAATGCGACACACGCTGGCTGGACAGCAGCAACTGTACAGAATGCAAGAAAGGCTGGAGTGGCCCCGATTGCTCCGAGTTCACGTTCCCTAACATTGACAAGCAGCCGTCTGATAACTTCACAACGGAGATCATAGACCCGCAAACAGCGGCCATATTTGGCCAAGGACACGTTTTGACATTTTTCAGCCGCGTAGTTTTCACACTGGCAGCCTTGGGTGAGTTTCACTTGCTCAAATCAACAGACTTATCCATACAGGTGAAGACTGTCGGCTGCTATGATCAGTCAGTTTGCATTGAGGCTGTGGCAATCAGTTATGGTGCGCACCATTTTGTCGTCAGAAGTGGATACACATCAAAGGAACAGTCACATATGTGGTACAATGGTAAACAGTTGACTTATGATGACACCAACTTTGTCAATGATGTCTTCCGGGTGACACATGACGCTACATTCGTTGTTAATGTTGTGGTTGGTGCAGTTGCGAAACTCGTGGTGAAACAAGTGCACCGACACTTGAGTGTAACGCTGGTTGTGTCATACACGGAGTGCAGCAACCAGGACTCAGTGTTGGGAGACTGTGGAGTTGGAGCTGTCGTAACCGCTGACAGCTCCGGGGAGAGGTGGCGTGTTGCAGCCATCGAGAGTCTCTTTGGTGTGCTCTATGCGTCTAGTTCCATTGGTGAGACAAACAGCACATACGGTGGTGGTCACTGTTTGTTCTTTGACGGTGAATCATCGGTGACATCAGGTGTACTGACCGACGTGTTTCATCACACAACTGACCTCTCACTCGAGTTCCACATCAGAACATTTTCCAGATATGGATTCATCCTTTCCTATGGCGTAACAAGTTCATTCAGCGTTTATCTGGACATAACGATCAAGCTTAACATCGAAGGGTTGGTGTATGACACAAACGTGACCGTCTCCCTCGGCCAATGGTGCAAAGTGATTGTTGTCTGGCCCGCATCAAGCCAGTTCCTCAGTATTTATGTTACCAATGAGAGAGGCGTCATTGCAACATCTGACTTGTATATTAAGTTCCACGAGTTTTTCAAAATTGGAGGAACATTGGTGCTTGGCAGTACTCCCGCAATGAACGTGGTTGGCTTTCTTGGAGAAATAGACGAAATTGTTGTGTGGCATAAAGCACTGCTGTACCAAGATATACACAGATCGTGGAAGATGAACCACCAGGGCAAAGAACGAGATATTGCTGCACTGTGGAAATTCGACGAAGGTGAAGGTGTCACCATCCACGACCTTGTCAGCTCCAGCCATTTGCAGTGGGCAGTCTACTCGTGGTCATCACACCAGCCACAGTGGCACTACTCTGAAGCCAGACTTGATGTGCTTGGCCGTAAGAAGGCATTCTTCTTCACTGATGATGCTTTAGCCACAAATGCCAATGAGAAGTGTATCAGGATGTTTGCGGTTCTTCAGCCTAACTGCTTTGACACCGTCGCCCAATCAGTCTACACACAGCTGTGTGTGCAGGATGTAGCAGCAAGTAGTAGGCTTGATGTCTCTCTCCACGTTGCTGTTGCTGTTGCTGATGTCTGCATGGCGGAGAAACATCTGTCGAACTGGCCGGCACAGAGTCTGTGTAATGAATACGCTTCTGGCGTGTTCCCATATTACGTGGGATCAGATTGCTACACAAAGTGCTACTTCGGAGCTATCGAGTCAGGGGTTGCAGAGTCGTGCCGCTGCCACGATGGCTACTGGGGTTCTGACTGCTCGAGGTTGTGTCCAGGACGTCATCTAACCGAATGCAGGTATGTTGTGTGATGTATATAAACATAATTCGCTTTGTGTGCATGCGGGCGGGAGGGCAGGCGGGCGGACATGCGTGTGTGTGTGTGTGTGTTTGCGTGCGTGCGTTCGTGCGTGCGTGTGTATGTGAGCGCCCACATTCACACAATGTTGTGTGCACGTTTAAGTGGTCATAATATCGAAATGAAGACAGTAGTGCTGTTAAAAAATATTGTTTTATTGGTGAACATAGAATTGAATGGCGTTGTCTGTACAGTGGCTAACTGTTCCTCTATGTTCACAGCGGCCAAGGTACATGTATCCAGAAGACTGGCAAATGTGAATGTGCCTACAACTGGGCAGGTTCCCCAGACTGCAGTGTCTGCACCAAGGGATTCCACGGTGCTGACTGTTCTGTTGGCAATATGACAGCTGGTTTTGTCATTAATGGTTCGCGCACTGCGTCTGCGACCGTGGATGGCTACTGGAATCTGGATGGTGCTGGTGTCATATACAAAGGATCTGGAATATATGTGCTCTTCAGACAGCAAGTGTCAGCGACACAGCAGCTGCAAGTGGAAGTAATGCAGACGGTGTGTGCAAGCTTCGACGTGTGTGTGCGTGCCATCGCCGTGCAGATTAATGAGAGCACATTAGTGATCAGTGCTGCTGGTGTGACTAGTCAATCGACCATGCTCTACATTAATGGTAGTGTCACCAACGTTATCAGCACTGAAGCTCTTGTGTTAGCAAATGGATTCATGCTCGAGAGAATTGACCAAACAGAGTACATACTAACAGGTACCGGTGACTTTGAACTGGACGTCATTACTGGCGATGGTCACTTGATCGTCCAAATCAGCACCGTCAGTAGTGATAATGTCTACGGCTTGTTTAAGTTCACAGGATATGCCAGCGTTAACCATGCAGCCACTGTAGCATTCTTTGGCAGTTGGCAGCTTAATGACGTTTCCACCAGTATATTTAGCCGTGCTACACAGACAATGTGGTCAACACAGAAGGCTGTCTCGTTCAACAATACAACGGCATCGGCGGTAGATTTGCGGGACATTACAACGACTGACCATCTGACGTTTGAGCTTACCTTTAGACTAGAGAACACCACAGCCACAGTCTTGCTGTCATATACAACAAATGACATGTTTACGTTGGCTGTCAATGCAGATGGCATGTTGACGATACACCACAATGTCTCAGTCCTCCATACTGGTATCACTGTGGAACGTGGCTCGTGGGCAATGGTTGCAGTTGTTTACAAGAAGTCGACACATCATCTGACTGTGGCGTATACTAGTGTCACTGGCAAAGTCGTGTACCGGACATTTGTGTTTTCAATTGGCGACTGCGCATCAGGAGGCTCTTTAGTGCTTGGAGGAATCCAGAGCAGCACAGGAGTGGCAGTGGCGAGGGGCTTTGTTGGGGCAGTTGCCCGGTTGATAATGTGGGAACGCTGGTTCACTGCAGTCGAAGTCATCACCCACTGGAACATCAACATCCCAAGGGGTGAGTTGGGACTGACTCACGCATGGACGATGAGTGAGGGGCTGGGTGGAGACACCCTGGACATCCGCGGAGCCAGCGTGCTCTACCTCCATCCAGACTGCACGTGGATCAACTATGATAT
>BSQZ01000011.1:832500-837500 GCA_033239005.1 Lamellibrachia satsuma
ACTGGGGACCTCAGGCCACGTCCTCAGTTGTGTTTTTGTATTAATGGGTACAGAAACGTTGTTTGAGTTGAGTTAGACTAAAATTAGTAAAGTTCTTATTTGACAGTTTCGATGAGTTTCGTGTGTTATCTGTGTGTGTGTGCACCTCGACGATTTCAAAGCTCCCGCTATACTTTCATCACACACAAACTCGTTGTGCGCATGCGCTAGCAAAGCCGCGGGCATTTCCGGAGTTTTCGTGTCGTGGAAGCAATTACTCGGCAACAGTTACACGTGAGTATTCAACAGTCTGATGTTATATATTCACTATTTTTAAAGCCTCTGTACTTTTCTGTGAGATTGAGGAATTTTGTAGTGTAAATGTAGTCTGACAAAAGCATACATTCATTTAGTATATTGTGTTTTTGCGGTCCAAATAGTGCAACCGCGGTGAGCGAAAATATAAGCCGCTAGCGTTTACTGAAGAAGACGGTAATGTGTCGCGGCGCTTTAAGAGATATGATCACTTCCGTCTTGCAATTGAAAATCTTTTAATCGTCCAATAGTCAATAAAGGTTAGTTAACATTTTATTTCTGGCCTAAAGCTAAGACATCAAATGCGATGTAATTTTAGAGGAAACAAGACTCCTCTTTATGACTCATATTTTTCTCTTGTACAGCTTATTTTAATACGATTTTCCTTACACACACACACACACACACACACACACACACACACACACACACACACACACACACACACACACACACACACACACACACACACACACACACACACACACACACACATATATATATATATAATGTGTGTAAGGAAAAGCGTATTAAAAATGTATAAGCTGTACAAAATATTTTATTTTCCCAATCATGCATATTTAAAATCTAAATATGCATGTCACTTGGTGAATCACTATGGAGTGATCTTAGGAATCATTTCTACTTTTATGTACATTTACTAGACTCAGTACTAAGGTATATGTTTCAGGATGCATTACTGTTGCAATTCTGTAAGTAATAAATTTTAGCGACCATCAATATATTAAGTTACAACATTAAATCTGTTTCTGCATTTCCCGTGTATGTGATGCCACATTAAACGGTAGCATATCTAATAATAATGTACGTAATGATTTGTGTTTGACGTACGTGGTTTGATCTTCTTTAATCTAGTGGCAACATGAGGCGAAGGCGCCAAGGAGGCGGAGAAATGCTGCACAACAGGTGTCAATGTTTTGCAGCATTTCACTGTTGAATACATTGATTCTGAAATTGGTATGTACAGCAGCCTAGAAAAAGCAGACACAAACATATTGATTTACATTGTTTAATTATAACTTTTTGCTTATTTTTAAAACATTCACTTGTATTATTTTGTTTTTATTATGTTTGGCTGGTGTCACATGGCACAAGATTGAAGTTTATAAAGGCTGCACTGCTATTCACAATGTTATTACAGGTGTTTTAGGTTTACATTGATCTGAGACTTTTTAATGCTGCATATCAGTACTCTTGACGCAATATGATATCTGGGTACTAGTATGTGATTTATGAGACATTGAGAGTGATTTATTCAAACAGTGCACTTATAGAATGTATGCGAAACTGAAATATCAGATGCAACACCTGTTTTACACTTGTGGATTATTTAAATAACAACAAAGTATTTTAAACCTACATGATAACTGTTGAAACATTAGTACCATAAATTATAAATGAATGGCAAAATATAGAAAGACTGGACTACCGGAGGTAACCTTTACAAAGGCATTATGTGGTATATCTTGTTCTTATTTTCTAGGTCATGGTGTTTTCGCAAAACGCAACTTTGACAAAGGAGACTTTCTTCTACACTATCAAGGAGAACTTCTTTCATACAAGAAAGCTTTAAGCCAAGAGAAGATGTATTCTGCAGAAGAGCGAACATTCATGTACTACTTCAAGAACAGTCAGAGTGGGTGTACAATGTGGTGAGCTTGCCTTTTCACTGTAAAAATATGCCTCTCATGGACCAGTGTATGTTTGTAAATACCTAAACATTCTGAGACATTTTTATACTATGAGAAATATATATGTTATGATATATATACATGAATGCTAGAATACATGTTGATGAATATCTTAGCTGCTTCCAACTATGCATTAAAGTATAGCTTATGTAAATGTTCTGGAAAGTTTATGGAGTTGAATATAATGGTCAACAGTTTATAATAGGATATATGTAATGACAACTCTCCAAGTATTTGTCCATGTAAATGCCTAATACTACATATTTTTCAGTGTTGATGCAGCTCTTGATCCGTTCGATTTGAACATTACAAGAATGGTTAATCGTGCATCCAGTCCTGCACTTCAGAACTGTAATATGGTAATTGTGATGTGTCCATCTGGCTGCCCAAACCTATGTCTCTTTGCATCAAGAGACATTAGTGCTGCCGAGGAACTGCGCTATGATTATGGAGGTGGACGTTCTCCATGGCAAAAAAAGACTGAAACAAGAATTTCAACTGGAAAACGACATAAATCAACTTACGATGATGATTCTGTTGTATCAAATAGTTACTCTAGTGCCATATATCGCGATGAATCAGATGAGGATTACAATCCTTTAGAAGACGAAAGTGCATCAGTTGACTTGGAGGGCAACGGAGATACATCAGAAATAGAAGAAGATCATGGTGAAAGTAGGTTGTCAGATGAATTGTCTGAAGTTTTTCCCATGTATAATAAGGCCAGCAGTAGTACGGAAACAATCACTGGATGCCACTCAGTTAGTAGCAGTACATCAGTTCACCAGGAAGACAAACTCTACGTGCAGCAGTCTGTGGTGGGTGGTGAAAAACGACAGCTGAAGAACCACAGTTGTCTATATTGTGAAAAGCAAATTTCCAAAATGGCGAGACATTTGGAACAAGCACATGCAGATGAGTTGGAAGTAGCAAAAGTGCTAAATCTTACTAAAAAATCAAAAGAAAGAAGGGCAGCTTGGGCAGCCTTGGTTAACAAAGGTGACTTTAATCACAATTACAGCGTGATTGAAAATGGATCCGGCTGCATTATTCCAAGATACAGAGCCAGACCAACTCAATTGTCACAAACTAGTGATTATGTACCTTGTGAATACTGCTGGGCTATGTATGTCAAAACAGACTTGTGGAAACACCAGAAGACCTGTCCACGGAACGAAAATGTCCATGATAAAGCAAAACGTAACGAACCCATTAAAAATGGGAAACTTCTTCTGCCACTGAAAGTGAAGAGCAGAGCTCTGTATGCTAACATTCTGCTTCACATGGTGGATGATGAAGTGAGATATACAATATAAAGTGACCCTTTGTTAACAGCATACGGAGTTCGGCTGTATGAAAAATATGGTCATGAAATTCACAATCGCAGTTACATAGCCAACAAACTGAGAGAGCTTGGAAGACTGATTTTAAGCATCAGGAAGATCACCAGTACAAAAACAGATTTGGAAAGTTGCATTGAGCCTGTTAATTGGGAACTGCTCCTTCAGGGGGTTAGAGAAGTTGCTGGTTATGATGAAAATAACCACAGTTATAAGACTCCTTCTCTGCCACTGAAACTTGGAGCCAGTTTGATGAAGTGTGCCAAGCTTCTTCAGTCAACAGGCCTGATTGAAAGCAATGATGAGAAACTAAAGAAGGCTCAAGCATTTCTGGACCTATATGCCAGTGAATGGAGTGACAGAATTAGCACAGTGTCTCGGTCAACTTTGAGAGAAAACCAGTACAACAGACCACGCCTCTTGCCTTTGATTGAAGATGTTGTAAAGTTGCAGAAGCACTTATCTGGGAAAATTGAAGAGAAATGGCTCAGGACATAAACGCCTATGTTGACATAGTTCAGCTTTCTTTGGCACAAGTGATCTTGTTTAAGAGGAGGAGGAGTGGGGAAGCAGAGCGTATGAAATTGTCTGACTATGAAACAGCAGTAAAAAACAAAACAGAGCCTTCAAGGGAAGTTCATAAATCTCTCTCAAAGTTTGACGTTCATTTGTGTAAAAGTCATACCAGAGTAGAAACCAAAGGCAAACGAGGAAGGCGAGTTCCTGTGCTTCTAACCCGGCGTATGCTGGCAGCAATACAGGCTCTGATCATGAAAAGAGAACTTGCTGGAGTTCAGTGTGATTTCCTGTTTGCTAGACCCGGTGTCGCAGCTATGCCGTACAGAGGGCATGATTGTCTTCGAAGGTATGCTAAAGAATGTGGTGCAAATCGCCCAGAACTTATGACGTCAACAAATCTGCGCAAACAGCTGGCAACAGTGTGTCAGGTACTCAGTCTAAGTGAAAACAGTCAAGACATCCTCGCCAACTTTCTGGGCCACGACATCAGGATCCATCGCTCCTTCTACAGACTGCCTGACAACCTTCTTGAAGCAGCCAAGGTTACAAAGGTGCTTCATGCGGTTAACGAAGGGGAGATTGCAAAGTGGAAAGATAAAGACTTCCATGAAATACACTTTGACCCAGAGGGTTAGTTTATAGTTTTTACTGGAAAAGTTACTGTTTTATTTAGATGGCATAGAAAAGTTAATAATTTATGAAGGGGAGATTGCAAAGTGAAAAGATAAAAACTTCAATGAAATAAGTGAAAAGATAAAGACTTTGACCCAGAGGCCTTATTTTATTTACTGAAAAAAGTTACTGTTCTGTTAAGATGGTTTAGGGAAGTTATAATTACTTTATATCAAGATTAGCTGACTACATGACTGTGTTCTTTGTAAAAAAAATTAAGAGTAGTTTGACTGAAGTGATATATTTAATTTTGATAACGTGTTAATCAATACTATTGTAAGCTTAGAACCCAGCCGATTCTCTGCAAGATATTTGGTCAATTGTATTTTGCAGAGACTGTTCAAGCTGAACAGTCGGGAGAAGAGGATGATGACACAGAGGATGATTCAGCTGACACCTTGACGAAAAATCAGGATTTGGAATCTGATGATGGTATGCTTTTAAGATATGTAAACATATTGTT